>JAMQGT020014160.1:0-253776 GCA_024447675.2 Pterophyllum scalare
GACACAGGCAACTGAACCAAGCAGAGGACAGAACCATTGCTTAGTATATAAGTGTGTTCCTTTGAATATACCAGGTTTTCTTATTGTCCAGCAAGCAATAAATCAAGCTGGTTTGTTAACTGGGTGCTTGCGAACTTAAGCTGGTCTGCTGATTTAGCCCAAAGGGGCAATGGGGGGGTATTTGGGCCAACACTTGCTGTTCCATTCCGGCTTCAATTTTGACAAATACTGGTAGATTAAAAAAGACTAAATTGTCATTCGGCCATTGCCAGTGTTTCAAGATCCGTCTGTTTCTCTTCACCTGGACTGTTTACCTGCATGCAACCTAAACTGTCGCCAGCCCAGTAGCTGGGAAGACTGCATGCTGTGATCACAAAAAGCTTTGGAATGAGCCCCTGAAAAAAAAAAAGTTGGTGTGACTCCTGAGTTGACATCTGCTCTCTGGTTTGTGAAGTTTGAGGACCACTGTGAAGTCGCAGGGAGCACAGTGCAAGTGGTCAGAACAGAACAGAGTGATCTGAAAACAGCAGCCATGCCAGAAGCTGCCAGAGAAGGTGACCTTGAATTAACCAACATTAAGTTAGTTTTTCCATTGACTGAAAACTCTCTTTGTTCACACCTCATCTACTGGCTGGTTAGAAGCTGCCTGTTAACAGCTAGCTGGATTAGCCGCAAAAAGGTAGTTTCAACAACAACGTGCAAAACAACACTTTTTTTTTTTATTACAGTGCCAGACTTTGGGTTCAGCCAACAGTGCACACTGAAATAGTTTCCCCTGCTGTATGGACACCTCAGCTTCTGCCACACTGAATGATGGATGTATTTGAGTGTCTTAGATTAGGCCCATTGTGTGTGACATATGATTGCTGTAAATAAATGTTAAAAGAAGACAACTATTGTTGATTTTGACATTATTACAGTTGTTTTTATTTGTCTATCCAAGCCATTAAATATTTGTGTTGATCTTCATTTATTGAGCCCGCTGAGGTGACCTTTACCATCACAGCTTTTTGGGATGCTCAGGTCTGACATTTACATTCTTCAAAATCCATAAACTGCAATTACAGAGAAAAACATTGTGGAGTAATGATCATTTTTAACATTGAATTTATGCTGGGAAAAGTGGCCAAACACCATGTTGTCGTGCAGTGATAGCTTGCAGGTTGTTGGTACAGCTTGAGACATACACAGTATGTTTATAGCCTGTGATTGACTAGCAGTTACACTGACACCATTACCTCACCACTGTGTACTTTTCTGTTGGTTTTAATGCTCATTGATGCACCCAGAACAGCCACCGCATCACTGAGTCCGATTTAGAAACTGTTTTCCAGTAACAGGTTACCACAGTTCCCAGCAGAATCTAAAAGAAGGCTAATGGCAGGATCTCACACTGCCTGGCATTGAAATTATACACCGTGACTGTATTTATTATTTATATAAAGTAGCAAACAGCAGAAATGCTGTATTTGTAGGTCTATTTCTTTTTGTTGTAATGCTGTGATGTTTACCCCTTAAGGTCACATTTGAAGTCCCACACTTATTAGCTTATCTATGTATTTATTTATTTGACTATTAATGGATTGTGTGCATGAGTGTGCAGTGGTTAATTCTGAAACTAATTTCAGAATTAACCGTAGCTCCAGGTGGGAAGCCCTCCTGCATTTATCAGTAAAAAAATTTATCTTCTCTTAAATACTGTTGCTGGTATCAAAGTGTGGACCCTGAGCTCCTGGTCGACAAAGAGTGCAGAGCAGTCTCACTTTAAACTTTTCTGTTATTTGCTGAACCTTTTGCATACTTTTTTTCAGTTGGTACCCCCACCTCATCAGCCTAAATTACACAGCAAAGGTGGCAATTAAAACTGTCCTGATCTTAGATTCCACTTATTCACCGTGGATGCCTTTCAGTGCCCAGAAGAAAAAGTGAAAAGCAAAAAATATCAGCCTTAAATCAGCAAGTGGGCATTCTGTGCGCTGAAAGTTGGATTCACCAACATGTGATACTTTGTCTGTTTGCACAGACTGAAGGTGTAAGCACCGGGACTTACTAAACTGATCTTAAAGTATAAAATTGCTGGAGACAACCCTTGAGTATAAGGATCTTACTTCAGAAAAGAGCTGGTTCAACTGTGTTGTTGAAACTTTCTTTGAAGAGCAACTCACCATCTGGCAGATGTTTTGCTTCCCTCAGTGGATGAAAACTTTCAGTCTGCATTTATAAGCTAACGTCAAATGTGGTAACAGTGTCACGTATATTTTTCAATGCATTTTTTCATGTGTCCCACACAACTGTGATTGATTCACTCTGGGCCAATCCACACACTATCCCATCCTTCCTGTCCCGTGTTTCCCTACAGACAGCCTGCTCAGGTCACTCTTTTTGCCATCCAGCTGTCTCAGATCTCTCTTCCTGCCATCAGGCGAACACCATCTCCACCTTGTTGGACTGCAGAAGGCAATGATAGTTTCAGTGTGTGGAAATCTGCTGCAAGCAGGAGGGGCAATTCTAACCAGAACCTGAATCCTGTGGAGAGCTGGTGCTGCTTTGCTAAAGCCCAAAAAGGTTGCAAAGTAGAACTAAAATAACCATCGCCAGCTGGCGTTGGAATTCGTTCACAGGGGTAGAGACCTTTAGAAGAGGCAGCTGATGATGTCTTTCTATATATTGTGTATGTTTTATGTCTTAGATACTTTAAGAAAGCCTGGGTGCCCCCACTTCACTGCTGCAGATACTACAGATGCACTCTAATTCCATAGGAAACACTGCAAACCATTGGGTACACTTAATACTGTGTGTTACAGCTAAAAGCCAATTCATGGTTTCCTTGGACAGCTGTGGACTTTCACATGTGGTACAGCCACCCACATTAGACTCAGAATACACTCTTAATCCCAAGGAGGAATTGTTTTGTTACTCTTAAAATATAAATTTAAAAGAAAATGTTAAAACTACATATATAAAAAAGTAAAATTAAGGCATACAAAGTGCTATGTTAAATATTCCCAAGTTAAACAATACTGTGTAAAATCTAACGATATTACAAGGAGTTATATAGTTTGAGAGCAGCAGGTAGGGATGATTTCCTGTGTCTGTCATGTTGAATGGAAAATGTGGACCCAAAATGCAGACTCGGGGAAACAAGACAAACAAAAGACAAACTTTTTGTTAAAGCGAGCAAAAATCCAACAGATGACCCAGTACAAACAGTACGACACAACAAAGAGAACTGGAGCTATTTAAACTAACAGACAGTGAGGCTTATAGGAGAAAAACTGTAAAACACAGCCGGGAGGGAAAGTAACACAGAGGAGGCAGAAAAACTAAATGCCAGACAATGAACAGTCAGCTATCAAAATAAAACAGGAAGTAACTAAACCAGGAAAACACTCAACACAAAGACCTGACAACAGGGACTCATTGGAAAGACTAGAGTGGTGATGTAAAGTGTAAAATGAAAATATAAAGACAATACAACCTGGGGCCTATGCCAGCTGCCACGGGGTGAGAGGTGGGGCACAGCCCATCGCAGGGCTAAGAATCAACAGAACATTAAATCGTAAACAGAACTTGTAAGTCCACAACTCATAAGAGTGGTGGAATGAGCCTTTTGCTGAATGTGCTCCCATGGTCGCCCAGAATGAGATTGAGAGAGTGTGAAGGATCGTCCAATACTGACTGTAACTTGGACGGTATTTGCCAGAGTCAAGCTCCACATCCACACTGTTACTGAGCTTGTGGATCAGTTAGAGTCTGTTGGTATTTGCTACCCTTAGTCTGCTGCCCCGACATCACATCATAGAGGATGGCGCTGGCCATAGACTCATAAGAACATCCTAATCGTTCATACTACAATAAGGGCAACGTGTAGTTGGACAGGTCACACACATGTGCATTAGAAAACATGATGTTGACTTTAGCAATTTTAGAGCATATGTAAAGGCCAAGCTGCTGAACTGCAGAAATCTCAAAGCTCCAACTCTGAGGCCGATTACCTTACAAGGCAGCTGGATTCCTGCAACATCTGAGGTCCTCTCGCCGAGCTTCAGACTAGACTCTTCTGACTGAGCCACAGTTGGTTGAACCAGTCAGCATCCTATGAGGAACTACTGGCGTGTTTTAGGTATGATGGAAACAATGACTGCTCTCTAAGAAGACATGCACATTTACCCATTGACTCCCTTTACTCTGCACACCTCCCAACCTAATTTAATTCAGAATCACTAATTAACCTAAACAGAGACCTGTTGTACTTTTCCTTAATTTGTGTCATAATTTATATACTGTTACAGTTTTTGATGCTCATATTAATTATAGGCAAAGCTTCAGCCAGGTTAATGTTTGCACAAGTAACATCTGTGAGCCAAACGTTCAGGCTTTAGCTTCTTTTTCTACTCACAGCTCTGCATGACCTTAATTAGAGTGGATATCCTTAATATGGTTGGGCACACCACTCTGACTGTGAGTGCAGAAGCTCCACCCACCTGCTCTTCAAATATTTTGCTTCCACATGGCAGCCAATTAGGAAGATGCTGGCTGTAAGGGAGGAGGAAGGACGCTAAAACTTCCTTCCTGACTCACCTGTTGCTTTCCCAGACTCTCACCTCACTTTGGACATTATGTTGAGTTGATCAGTACCTGCACTGGATATTTCCCTTCTAGTGGCTAATAGATAGTTAAAATAATGGCCTGATGTTAGTTATATGCTATGGCCTTCACAGTTACCTGATCTTGAAACTGAACACCCATGGGAGATTTGGGACCATCATATTGGCCAGTGTGCCATCTTCAAAACTCCAAATGAGGGATTATCTTTTTACGGTGGCACACAGGGTGGTTCTTAGACCTTATTCAGTTAAGTCTTTACATGTTTTGGAAATACTATATGAATTCAAGCACTTAAACTCATTTGATTAAAAATGTACCCTTTTTAAAAAAAAACATTTTAATCACATCCTTGTCCCACACAGTGTGCCAACCTTCCCAGGAGTGAGACCACTCAGAACAGACTTTTAAGCATCTCATCTTTCAATTTAAATGAGGTTTCTTATCAAACATCAGGGCTGCATTATTACCCACCAAGCTTCATTACCTTGCAGCAAACCTGTAATTCTGATTGTAATCATCCATCAATCTGCACTGATACACTTCCTCCCTGCCTGAAATGAGATTGTTTCAAATGTGAGGAAAATCTTTTGTTTGAGAATAAATAAGAGTTAGTGCCAAAGACACCCCCCAGAGCTCAGCGGAAGCTGTGGAAAGGAAAGTGTCTGCATGAAAACGCAGATGGAAATGACTCTCCGAGAAGCCAGAGTTCAATTAAATCCCCTTCCTCCTCTCTTTCAGTACTAACTGGCAAGTCACGTCCATTCACATATATCTGCAACCTTGATATGTAAATGAAGTTGGGAGGGAGTGGTGGGGGGGGGATTAAGGTATGTTGCTTCTTTTACACCTGCTCTGCTCCTTCACTCTTGTGCCTGTGGTACTGCAGAGAGGAAACACGTGGCACAGGAATCCTCATCCACTCAATATTTACTGATCCACTGTGACTTTCTGACTTAATACACTATCTTCTGCAGCATACAAGCTGGTAAATATGAAAAATATCTAATCAGAACTCTACAGTATGGACGAGTCCTGCTGCGTATGTAGTTAAAGTCCGCATAAAAGGGAAATGTTTACTAACTTTGCATGTATTCACATTTGTAACAGCCAAACTTAAAAGAGGACAAATAAGCCGGTCACTTTATAGCTAAAGAATGCAGCCCACTAAAGAGCCTGCACTTTTTTGTCTAATTATATGAGTAATAAACTTTACCCTAAATTGACTAAGAAGCAGCACGTGACAGACTAGATGTTTGCTGATAACTCACCATAGCATTCTCTCATTCACAGCTCCAATATTAAAGTCAAGTGATGTATTCACCCATCTAACTTCCACAACCCCATTCCACTGCAGTTTTTTTTCTATTTTTCTGTCTTATTTACCACAGGCACTGCAGTAATGAAACACAACTATAGACTAAATGTAAAAGATGGACGAAGCGACTTTGACATCATCCACTGGTTAGTGAAATCTAAATGTGAAGCCTTGATTTGAGCCTTTTCATAGTCAGTGCCTTGATCTTTTAAAATCTGACATGACAAAAGAAGCTTGGATCTGACTAAGAAACCATAATTCACAAATTGAATGACCTGAAACAAGCTTAAGACCATAAGGTCATCATCAAGGTCATAGATAAAGGGAGCCAAGGGTGATTTTCCTCTAGACTTCTCTATAATGGCTTAGTCACTCTAGAGTAAAAATAGGATGGCAACTTCCTTTTAACTAGAGAAAAATCTGTGGTTGACCAGTGATTGCAATGGATTTTATTTTCACTGGTGACTGATAGTGGTTACAAAGCAATTGTACAGGTCGCCAGGAGGGGAGGTCAACCTGTCGCCAAACAATCATATTCTCACTCGAACTGACTGCAATATCTCTCAGACAGATTTGTTTACAAATAATTGCTGTCTATGTTGGCAAAATGTTGGCAGATAGATTGCCAACACTGCAGTCTGCAGTGCACGCAACTCATCTTCAGGGACTCAACTCAGCTCTTCGCCAACTGGTTGTGTTCTGGTTATACAGTGGTATGCAAAAGTTTGGGCACCCCTGATAATTTTCATGATTTTCCTTTATAAATCATTGGTTGTTCAGATCAGCAATTTCAGTTAAATATATCATATAGCAGACGAACACAGTGATATTTGAGAAGTGAAATGAAGTTTATAGGATTTACAGAAAGTGTTCAATAATTATTTAAACAAAATTAGGCAGGTGCATAAGTTTGGGCACCCTTGTCGTTTTATTGATTTGAATACCTTTAGCACTAATTATTGGAAAACAAAATTTGTTTTGTAAGCTCACTGACCCTTGACCTACATACACAGGTGAATCCAATTATGAGAAAGGGTTAAGGTGGCCAATTGCAAGTGTTTCTCCTCTTTGCATCTTCTCTGAAGAGTGGCAACATGGGAGCCTCAAAACAACTCTCAAATGACCTGAAAACAAAGCTTGTTCAACATCATGGTTTAGAGGAAGGATCCAAAAAGCTCTCTCAGAGATTTCAGCTGTCAGTTTCCACTGTTAGGAACATAGTGAGGAAATGGAAGAGCACATTCACAGTTCTGGTTAAATCCCGAAGTGGCAGGCCAAGAAAAATCTCAGATAGGCAGAGGCGAAGGATGGTGAGAACACTCATAGTCAACCCACAGAGCAGCTCCAAAGACCTCCAACATCATCTTGCTGCAGATGGTGTCACTGTGCATCGTTCAACTATTCACGACTGTCTCACCTGTTTTCTGTCATGATGCCTCATCCACATCAGACCTCGCATCATGTTGTCTGAAGAAGGATGGCTGAAATGGATAAACTCGTTCAGCTTGAATATTTGAAATGCAGATATAGATGTATTTAGCGGACCTAAAAATGGAGATACATAGTCTCAATGGTTAAAACAAATCACTGCTTTTATCAGTCAAATTACTACAATGTAACACAAAAAGCCTGATAAAGCAAAAAACATGGAATTTACAATTTCAAAACATGAAGACAGCATCACACTACCACTCATGTACTAGACCAAACCCACAGAGTAACATTTGTGTATCAGTACTATGTTTTCTCAGTTTTCATTGCACTGTTGTTCAGTCTTGGCCATCTTATCTGTCGTATTCAGTGCTGTGTTGTTCAGTTTGGTTTCCCAGTAGGTCCAGAAAGTTGCTTATTTTCTGTTAATACAGATGTATGAGTCAAAGATATGGCCAAATAATAATTATTGTTTTACTCTGAAGCATCTGAGATACTTGCAACCAGAAGCCTTTCTCTGATTTTTCTTTTTTTTTTTAAAGGGGTAACACAAGGAGGACCAAGAACCAGTTACACTATGTATTATTTTAGATGCAATTTCTCTAAAATATTATCAGTTATTTAAGGTAATTTATCTTAATTATTTTCTGACTTAATGGGATATTAGACATTTTTATCTAAAATAAATACAGTGTTGAAGATCAGAGGGGTCTTCTGAAGCAAAAACTTGGGTGTGGGAGGAGTTCGGTGAGGCTATGGAGAAAGACTTTCGGACAGCATCGAAGCAATTCTGGCAAACCGTCAGGCAACTCAGGAGAGGAAAGCATTGCTCCACTCACACAGTCTATAGTGCAGGTGGGGTGCTGCTGACTTCAACTGAGGCTATAGTTGGACGGTGTAAGATATACTTCGAAGACCTCCTGAATCCCATTGACATGCCTTCTGTAGTGGAAGCAGTGTCTGGGGATGAGGGGGATGACTCGCCCATCACTGGGGGTGAGGTTACTGAGGTGGTTAAACAACTCCTTGGTGGCAGGGCCCCTGGGGTGGATGAGATTCACCCTGAGTTCCTGAAGGCTCTGGATGTTGTAGGGCTGTCTTGGTTGACACGCCTCTGCAACATCGTGTGGAGATCTGGAGTGGTGCCACTGGATTGGCAGACTGGGGTGGTGGTCCCCATCTTTAAGAAGGGAGACCGGAGGGTGTGCTCCAACTTTTAGGGGATCACACTCCTCAGCCTCCCCGGTAAGGCCTATGCCAGGGTGCTGGAAAGGAGGGTGCACCCATTAGTCGAACCTCAGATCCAAGAGGAACAATACGGTTTTCATCCTGGTCATGGAACGCTGGACCAGCTCTTTATCCTCTCAAGGATATTTGAGTGTGCATTGGAGTTTGCCCAACCAGTCTACATGTGCTTTGTGGACTTGGAGAAGGCATTCAACCGTGTTCCTCGGGGCATCCTGTGGGAGGTCCTGCGGGAGTATGGGGTGCTGGCCCATTGTTGTGGGCCATTCAGTCCCTGTACAAGTGCAGTGAGAGCTTGGTCTGTATAGCTGGCAATAAGTTGGACTCATTTCCTGTGGGTGTTGGACTCCGCCAGAGCTGCCCTTTGTCACTGATTCTGTTCATATTTTTTTTTGGACAGAATTTCTAGGCATAGCCAGGTGGTGGAAGGCTTCTTCTTTGGTGGCCTCAGAATCTCATCTCTGCTCTTTGCGGATGATGCAGTCCTGTTGGCTTCATCAGGTGGTGGCCTCCAGCTCGCAGTGAAACGGTTCGAGCATGAGAATCAGCACTTCTAAGTCTGAGGCCATGGTCCTCAGCCGGAAAAGGGTGGAGTGCCCTCTCTGGCTCAGGGACGAGTTCCTGCCCCAGGTGGAGGAGTTCAAGTATCTCGGGGTTTTGTTCACGAGTGACGGGAGAAGGGAGCAGGAGATCAACAGACGGATTGGGGCTGTGTCTGCAGTGATGCAGATGCTGCACTGTCTTGGTGAAGAGGGAGCTGAATGTAAAAACGAAGCTGTCGATTTACCGGTCGATCTACGTTCCTACCCTCACGAGCTTTGGGTAGTGACCGAAAGAATAAGATCGCAAATACAAGCGGCCGAAATGAGTTTCCTTCGAAGGGTGGATGGCCTCTCTCTTAGAGATAGGGTGAGGAATGTGGCCATTCGGGAAGGGCTCAGAGTAGAGTCGCTGCTCCTCCACATCGAGAGGAGCCATTTGAGGTGGCTCGGGCATCTGACTAGGATGCCTCCTGGGTGCCTCTTGGGTGAGGTGTCCCACCAGGAGGAGGCCCCAGGGTAGACCCAGGACATGCTGGAGAAATTATATATCTCGGCTGGCCTGGGAATGCCTTGGGGTCCCTCTGGATGAGCTGATGGAGATGGCTGGGGAGAGGGGAGCCTGGGCTTCTCTGCTTAGGCTGCTGCCCCCGCGACCCGGCCACAGATAAGTGGAGGAGAACGGATGGATGGATGGAAGATTTGCTTACAACACAGTGAATATTCTTTTTTTTTTTTTTAAATAAGCCTGTCATGTATGGCAGTTTTCGCAATCACAATGATGATCCGAGTGCACTGATGTACCAAACATGTTTGCTTTTACAAAAACAGCTCTATAAGTTTTCGATAGGCTTTTCTTGTTTATGTTTGTATTTTTTTTTTATTTAGTTAATTATCCCAGGGCTGACAGGCCATAAGGAAGGGAATAGAAAAGAGTGGGAGAAAAAAAGAAAGGGGGGGGACAAAGGGGAGAAAGGAAAAAAATAATCAAAAAAAAAGTAGATATACATACATACATACACACACACATTCACATATTTATACATATACACACATGCACACAATTTTGCTGTTTGCAGTAATATGTGTGTATGCACCTCTGTCATGGAATGTACTCAATGATGAGGGTAAGAAACTGCAACCATGCCCCCTGCGATCCAGAGGCGAATAGGAAAGGACCCAGGGGGCCCAGGCCATCCACAGCCCACTAGGAGCTCAGAAGACCTGAGGCTGGACATCCTGATGGCAACCGCGTGCACACCCCAGAGGAGGAAGGAGGGAGACCCCAGATGGAGCCCCCACGGCCAAAGGGCAAGAGTCCAGAGAACATTCATTTTTAGGCAACTCATAAGCAGAAATTATTGGAAATGTATTAAAAGGTACTGTGTTAAAGTATAGAGCTGAAGTGCGGCCTTTGACACAATCCTTCTCTACAGATTATCTTCTATTGACATCACCCACACCCCTCTTGACTGGTTCTATTCTTATCTCACAAGCCACACTCAGTTCATCCAGCTTAAGTCTTTCAAATCCCACCCCTCTCCTGTAACCTCAGGTGTGCCTCAAGGCTCTGTCCTGGGGCCCCTCCTTTTCATCACTTACCTCCTTCCCCGTGGCAGTATTTTCCGTAAATTCAACATCCATTTCCATTGTTTCACGGATGGCACCCAGCTATATTTATTCACCAAACTTAACTCTTCCTTCCCACCCCCTCATTTCACCACATCACCCCTGTCCTACATCAGCTCCACTGGATTCCAGTTAAGTTAAGAATTCCATTCAAAATCCTTCTGTTCATATTCAAGGTCATCCACAACCTTGCCCCTCCTTATCTAGCCGAAATTCTTCACATCACCTCTTCATCCTGCACCCTCTGCTCTTCCTCCTCTATCCTTACTGTTCCTCCTGCCCGCCTCAGTACTATTGCAACAGAGCTTTCTCCCGCTCTGCTCCCCAGGTATGGAACTCTCTCAGGCATTTGCAATAACAACTCTCTTTATATCTTCAAATCATGACTAAAAAGGTACCTGTTCAAAATTGCATAGTCGCTTTAGTTCCTTTGGCAATTCTAGTTTCTTGTTTGTGCTTTGTTGTGATTTGTCTTGTTTTCACCCCTGTAAAGTGTCCTTGGGTGTCATGAAAGGTGCTTATAAATAAAATGTATTATTATTATTATTATTGTTGTTGTTATTGTTGTTTGTGAATATAATTAGCACAAATACTTTTAGTGCACTGTGCAATAGACTGCCAACCTGCCCAGGATGTAACCCCATCTTTTGCCCTATAATGCTGGGATAGGATCCAGTCTTTTCTGTTTGTTCAGATCATATGCACAGAAATTCTGCCTTCTTGCAGCCTTTAGAAATATGTGTCAGTGTCTGTGGAGGCACGATGAGAAGAGTGATCGCACTGTAAATTTGGTGTCATTACCATGGAGACTAATCTGAGCAGTTGCCATTATTAAACTTTCCTCTCAGAGCGTCTCCAGAAATGCAATAAGAGTTTTGTAGGTGGGCTGAGCAGAGACTTCAGCTATGAGCTAAATATGGAGCAACAACAAATACAGACGCCACTGATTAGTGGAACTGTTCAGATTCTTAAATGCCTGCATTCATGAAACGCTGGCTTACAAACACACTCAACTTCTTACCTGGGTCAAGATGAGCTTGCTGTTGTGTATTTCAAAAAGAACACTGGTGGATTTCCTTCAGCACCTAAAATTAGTCTCATCCTTGAGTCTTTTTGTGGTGAACCTTTAAAAGCCTGGCAGACCTTAAACATTGGAGGGCTTTGGGCGGAGGTGTTGATGAGTACTGCTGACGAGCAGTCAGGTGCTCATGTCACATCTGTCCCCTCAATTTTAATAGCACTCTAGGATTCACTCAGCCATACTCACCTTTACACCTCCTACACTCACATACACCAACACATGCACCCAGCACATCACCTTCACACTAACGAGTTGGGGTGGGGTGGGGGATTGGGTCTTCCTCCACCCCTATTTCCTTCACCCTAACCAGGGAAGGGGGTGGCTGGTAGTTCGGGGGGCAAACCGACTGCGCCTCTGGGTCACTGCTGGCTCTAGGGGCCATGCGTTTGCCTTAACTCGGAGGGAGGTCGATGTGGATGGGTGTGTGTCTTTGTGTATTTATTTTTGTCTTTGTGTGTGTGAGTGGCCTGTGTATGTATTTATGTGCACGTATGTGGTCAGTATGTGTCTGTGTATGTATATGGCTGGTTCTGGGACTTGCTGAGCCTCGACCCTTGTGAGACATGGTTGTAGGGGGGTCTGCCACTCCCCACTGGTCATTGCTACTGCCTCCCTGGGGTGTGGGTGCTTTGTGGTTTTGGGGTTGCATAGCCAGATGTTTTGGCGTGGTTGTTGAACCGCTCCCTTGGCGGTTGTGGTCCGGGGTGGCTTGGGTCTCTTCAGTGCGCGCCTCTTCCTTCTGCTGGGGTGGGCATGTGGATGCTATATTTGTAATAGTGAAACATGCAGAACTTTTAAACACACCCGGAAATCATGTTTATTAGAAAATCAAGTGTGATCACTAATATCAATCTCTCCTTCCAATACCTTGTCTACTGGCTTCCTGTGCTTATGTTCTGCTCACCTGACCTGCCTCTCATCTGCCTCCAAGACCTAGTGCTGCTTACCTAAAACCTTTTTGTCTCATCATATCTTCATGTAGCATGCCTACTGTTGTCTGATTTATTGTTGCATGATTGTATTGATTGTTTGTCTGCTACATGCTTTTATGTGCTACATCCTTTGCATGTCCCAGACAAGGAATACATGTGAAATTTTAATCTTGAATGCTGTTCTATAGGTTGGCAATTCACAGCTTGCTGAGGAACTGGTTGAAAATTACTTTTCTCTCTTTCAGGTGCTGTTTTGTTTTTTTTCTGTGCTTTGTTACAGATGCAGGAGTACAGATGTCTTTTCTCTTATCCCCCTCTTTCCTTTCTCTCTTCTGTTCCCTTTTTTCCTCCCTTCTTCTATCACTTCTTTTCCACCTGTCAGCTCCAGCATAGTTAAACTGTATTATACCAATATCAATAATAAGTTAATAAATAAAGTAAGAAGAAAAAGACTAACACCAGGAGCCTTTTTAAAACTTCTCTTGGCAAAGCAAATGTGTCTGACTCAGCACAGCATGCAGACTATAATTCCACTTGCTTAAGCTGCCGGACAGGACATCAGTGCATATAACAATACATTAGAGATTCATAATTTCATAAAAAGAATTAGATAAATATTTTGCTACATTCCACCTGCATTTCTTGCATTTCAGGTTTTAAAAATGAATGCTAACACAAACGATGACAGCAAACGAGCATGAACTAATTAAACCTCACTTAATGGTGAGTGTAAAACTCAGTTGACTGCACATTGCCGTCAACTGAGTTCTGTTTTTTAAACCTGTTTGTCTGTCTGTCCCCCAGTTAAAGTTTATAATCCTAGATAGGGTGGCCACTCTAGTACAAACAACTTTGGTGGCTGTTCATCTGTATTTGGCTGTCTGTCCGTTGTTCACTTCAGCTGTCAGTATGTGTCCATGTCTCTTCACTCTGGAGGAGGCTAAAATGCCAGCTTTCACAAACTGGCGCCCGCTCCTATGTATTTTTTTAATGCATTAATTCTAAGTTTGTGAGACTGCATCATTTTGTTGGAAGAAATAATTACATGTGAATCAATGTATATTTATAAGTACAGCTTTTTCTTTGCTATTAAATAACCTCAAAAAATGACTTACTGCACATTGAAGTAATGCAGTCAATATAAAATGAGTTCCATCCAACAATATAGACGCATGAAATGTACAATCCTCAAATAAACAAGATAAATAATGCATTTAAAAAACACTAAACCGTGATGGTACATTAGGGAAGGGGAGCAGCCCAGGATCAGCTTTTATGCATTTGTTCTCTTATTATCACAGCAAAAATGAGGAAAACATTTGCATCAGCAAAGGACCACTGAGAGCAGTCACTGCCATTAAATATGTACTGTTTAGGATTTTCAGTTTTTAATGGCAGTCCACCTTGACCCTGTTCTTGTGCTGTGGGCTGCTTTCTAATTAGGAGTACATAGTCTCCACTTCCATTCCGGATGTTTTTCTCATCTCGTTCCAGATTTATCCTCATATGTCTCTAATCAGGGTCAGTTTTTGGCAGACGCCAGCTTGAGTTTGGGGGTTGTGGAGAAGGAAGAAATATTCTATCAGTGCACCTGATCTACTCTTAAAGGTTTACTTCTAATGTACAGTGCACTCCCCATTGTTAAAACCTCTCCTCACACTGCAGTAAACAGCATATACTGAGAGGCAACTGCACACAGATGTTAGGGGCAGGGGTGGGCAATTAATTTTCCCAAAGGGCCACGAGAGAAACTGGGACTGTTGTGGAGGGCTGCAAAAAAAAAAAAAGAACTCAATTCTGCTCAATATTAATTTGATCCCTTGATGAATCGCTTCTGGTAAGAGATAGATGTTAAGATTAGGCACTGAAAATGTGAAATAGTCAAAATGCCAACATTTTATCACTATTTAATCGTCATCCCCCAAAACATTTATGAACAAAATTCTTCTCACATATTCCCATACTCAGGACATGTACAGATCCCAGGCTGAGCCAAATGACAGCTGTGTGGTAGCCTATGTCACCATGTTCAGTCTCATGCAACTATTTTAGTTACAACATCATCATGGTTCATTTTTAGCACTGATGTACAAAACACCTCCTGTTGTATAATACCAAAATACCAATTTCAGTTCTGGATTCATTGCAGTCACTTTATCTTGATCTGTTTCAAAAGTCCAACAAGCCTATCCAAGCAACAGTTGCCTCCCTGAACAAATAAGGGAGGTAACTGTTGCTTGTGCAACTTTGCTAGCAAAGGTTCAGATGTCCATTCCTGCTCTGCATCAGTCATGTTTTTGTATTTCTTTGCCTGATTAGTCTCATAATGGCCATTCAAACTGTATTCCTTAAACACAAGACTCTGCTCTACACAAACTAAACACTCAGCTTTATCTCTGACCTCTGTACATAAATACTTAGAAATCAAAGTCTCGTTAAAAGCTCAAAATTCTGCATCAGTCTTTCTGTTTTTATGTGATTTGATATCTTTTACTAGCAAACTCACATCTCTCATAAATATTGGTTCAAACACATTTACAATGAAGCTGCATTGTCTGCATGCCTGTCAAAAAAAAAAAAAAAAAGCAGTCACCTTCAAAATAAAAGCAACAAAATTTACAATGCCCAGGTCTGTGTTAGGGGGACACTACAGAAATGGTAAATTATGATCTATCTTGTATATCATTATACAGCAACCATCTTGAATATCACCACATCTTAACCTCACTTGGGGAATCAAAGCTGACCCTGCCTGTAATGTATATATTTTTTATATTTCATTTTTGTTTACATCATCAGTAGTTAATTCCTTCTTTTTCAAATTTAGAGTAGAATTATTTTCTCTTTAGATTTTAATCCAATAAAGCGGTATCACCACGCACTCCATTCAGGTGGCAACCACCAGTGTTAAAAAATGAAGGCAACACAAAATGCAAAACAAACTGCACTTCCTAGAGTGGCCACTTGAGGCTACATCCAAAAGTGAGGCAATCCCCCGTGACTCCCAATAAAACGCCCACCTTATCAGCATTAAAAAGCATGCTTACAGGTATCAGTAATTATTATTATTATTATTTATTTATTTTTTCACCCATTAGGATACTGTTGAGGCTTAAAATTAGTGTGTGTGGTCACTTTTGATTGACAGGTGTGCTGGTATAGGCAGCTTTAGCTGATAGCAGCCTGCTTGGCCTCACCTCCACTTACTCAAAACACTGAACTGGATGTCTTAGCAATGTTTATGCTGTTGGTGCCCTTTGGAGCATTTTTAATAAAATGATGTGATACATACTACAGCCTGTCCTGTGCTGCAGAGATGTTTGTGCTTCAGTTTGGGGGTCCAATTATTACTCTGTTACATATCTCCAGTTAGCATCTACCTATGTCTCTGCATTGCATGGATGCAGCTTGCTAACCAAACTCTAAATGTTAAAAAACTTTATTGTGGGGCAAAATCTGCAAAACTTTAAAGCATCATTTACTGGATTTGACTGGTGTTTCTATACATGCTGTTTTGTGTCCTGGTGACCACATGAAGTTAATTTTGATAATAATTTAAGAGGTCTTTGTTTAAATCAAGAAGTGTTACCAAGATGACTACTGAGTGGCAAAACCTGACCCTACAACTTTCTAAGATGTGGTCGTGAGTCGATTTTAACTCATCGACTTCTGGCTTTGTAAAACTGACACGGTGGAGGCCAACCCACTAATGCTGAGGCTTTAAAATGAAAATTCCAGAAACAGTTTGTATTGTCACTAAACCATTCAGAAGTAACTTGGGTGAGGAATGAGCAAAGGGCACAATCAATCTTTAAAACCTAATTAGCAGATTTATTTTTAATTGTATCAAGGTGCATTTTCTTAAAATAAGGTTTATTACCGTTCTCTAGGAGGGGCACCATTATTTCTGATCCTTCCTGGTGCTATTTTTGTTGCTTTGTTGTTTGTTTTGTTGTTTTTGTTGTTGTTCTCTGTAATCCTGCTCTCTAGCGGTTGTATGCCAAATTCTTCATCGTTGCCTTTACTCTTTTATTCAGTGACTGTGTGTCCTACAACATGACTGACACAAGGTCAGGATCATAGACTGTGCAAAAGAAAAATACCATCTCTAGACAGCTCTGCTTTTTCCTTTCATGTCAGACTGAGAGCAGACTGCTCGCTGCAGTGACTCACAACCACATCTTAGAAAGTTAGCAGCCTACCTTCAGCAGATATTGCTGCAACACAGATGTCTGACATGTTAAAATGTTTACTTTTTCACACTCAGATGATAAGTCTTATTCGTATTGGAATGTTGAATAATAATAATAAAAATGATATCACATTTTGCACCTTTAATCTGCACAAGACTGTACTTGTAACCTTTATGTTCATCAGAAAAAAGCATGCCTCTTCATGTCTTTAATGAAAGTTTATGTCCTATGTTGATGTATGGAGACAAATGCAGCTGTCACAATCATGAGTCTGTTATGGAAGACTGTTCCTGCTGCAGCAAGGGATTAACTGCCTTGCTCAGGATCACTTTGAACTTTTAAATCTGTTGTGGGATGGGTTCTTCATACTGTATTTCACAATAGTCCTTTCTTTTTCTTATAGTTTAGGTCTCAGGTTCAGTGAGGCTGTGGGTCCCTACTGACCTTTGATCCCCATTTTTTCCTACCATTTTGCATTGTGTCTCTGTGCCATGATAATAAATTTAAAAATAAAAGCTTTGGCCTTTCTGTCTGTCTGTCCACAATAGAACTCCACAATATTCCAGCTTTACATGCATTGTAAAAAAAAAAGAAAAAAAAAGATGGAAACTTGCGATTTCAAGGCAGAATATATATATATATATATATATATATATATATATATATATATATATATATATATATATATATATATATATATATATATACCATTTTGTAATTTTACTTGCATTTTTTTAAAGAGCATTGGGGAGCAATTTCAGAGCATTGGGGAACAATTTCATTGTAAATACAGTTCATCCTGAGTTTACAGTGTTTCCCAAGTAACCAAGCCTTTGTTCATTTAATCAGCTGAATCAAAGATTTCTAAATATGATCTTGAACGAAATAAACTCTCCTGATTACATGGAGTTACTAAAAAAAAAATCATGAAAAAGCTGAAATAAAACATCAAAGCATTTATTTCATACCATGCCTCATACTTCACCTGACTTATAAAGTGCCCAGAACTACTTCTACAAAGAAAAAACAGGGGGATTTCTACCAAGTGTGGCAACAGATAATGTTAATAATAATATTATTATTATTATCATTATTATTAACTCCATGTATAATCATTATCATTGCGTTTGCCAGGTGCTAACATAGTCTCGTTTTTCCCTTTAAAATTCTCTCCTTGTTGGATGTCACGCGTTTCTGTGACTGCTGAAAGTCTGTGTTTTATTGGCTTTATGGCGCATAGCAGAGCACTGTCAGCCCTTAGCACCATGGAGAGCGCTCTAACATGTACAGCTGAGTCCGGTTTGGAGAGCTGGTTCCCGCTGCTGTCAGAATGTGGAAAAAAAAAAAAAGCTCTGTTGTGAGCATTAAAGTGAACTCTCTCTGTCCATCTAAAGAGTAGGAGTGGTCACTGTGGGAGGGGTCGCGGGTAATGGAGAGTACAGGAGGCTGCTGGGGATGGGGGATTCGATCTATTGCACACTGGGCTGATGTTCTTTCGGAGAGAAAGCTTCCAATAGTAGCCAGACTCAGGCCAGAGCTCGGCTGAATCGTGACACTTGGAAAAAGAGAAAAACACCGAGAAAGGAGCAGCAACGCCCACCGATTAGAGTCTAGAGTGAGTGGTGACTTAAAATGCGGAGCCTTCAAAATACAAGCAGCTCGTGACACACACGTGAACTCAGAAACCCTCGCAGAAGGAGTAAAAACACACGTGTCATTTTTTTCTTTCCTTCCCCAAAATAAGTGATCAACAGACAGCTCGGGAAAGGAGCTTTGAAGCATGGTGTGCATAACAGAGCATGAGTGTCATTGCGGACACGGAGCGCGCTGCGAACGCTTTGATCAGTTGTATTTATTCCATTAATAAAGTATCTTTTTCTCCAGCTCCAGTTTCTAAACACGTCTAGTCACGATAGAAACAGTTTTGAAATTTATTTGCTTACTGCCTGGAATATTTTCTCATCCCTACAACAACAAGTGGTGAGCTGAGGCAGGAATGAAGCAACAGATACGAGGGATAAAGCTGTGAATCTTTCATGCGCATTGTGTGAGTAACAATTCCCAACTCTCCGCTGCTCTCTCTTACTCCATGACCCTCCCATCTTAGGGACGACTCAGCACATTTGTGATGAGGATGCCCGCTACTTGCGAGGAAGATCTGAGGATTTCGCGGACAGTAAATTGATTTTTTTCTCTCTCTTTCCTGTGTGTGGAGAATGGCTGCTAAAAATATCCTGATGAGGTTATGATGAACAGGTTGTTGTTTAGTTGAAACTTAGAGACCTACGGAAAGATGCTCGACTGAAGGACATTTTAATTCTCCTCACAGAAAGTTAAAGTGGAGCAACAAAGAAAAAAAGGATATCACAACCCTGATTATTTGACTGGAAGCATTTATTCAGGTCTGTGTTGTTCGCCTAAGGAGAGCAGAAAGCAACAGACGATCTTGGAAGCAGCTTGTTGATGGCACTGCGCACCGGGAGGACTTGGTTTGGGCAGGTCTTGCGCAGGGTCTCTCGGCTGCAAGGCTCCTGGTCCAGGCGATCGAGCAGTCTCTTGTGTCTCTCCACGAACCAGGAGCAGGATTTGGGGTTCTGCCACCGGGATCACCACAAGGCGGGGGGCTCCAACTCCGGCGTTCACCGGAGCGCACCTTTCCGCGCATCCGCCTCCAGGCGCTGTCCACACGGCTATCCCCACGCTTGCTGCGTCTTCCCGGAGAATCCGAGGGGACATGAGCCCCTCGGTCGCCGGTTCCTGTTGGCCATGAAGCGGCAAAACGTGCGGACCCTGTCCCTGATCATTTGCACGTTTACATACCTGCTCGTCGGGGCCGCTGTTTTTGACGCCCTGGAGTCCGACTTCGAGATGCGCGAAAAGGAGCAGCTGGAAGCCGAGGAGAAGCGTCTCCAGGGGAAATATAACATCAGCGAGGATGATTACCGCAAACTGGAGAGCATCATCATGGAGGCTGAGCCCCACAGAGCCGGGGTCCAGTGGAAATTCGCAGGTTCATTTTACTTTGCCATAACGGTTATAACCACGATAGGTAAGCTTGAGCTTCTAACATGTGTAGCCTTTGTGATCTTTACAGGTTCACTGTTGCGTAACAGGACGTGATCTGTCATGTAGACAGTTACATTTTCAAAGTAATAAAGCGGGTTTTAAGCAGCAGTTAGGGAGGAGCAGAAACATATATACAGCACAAGTCTGTAGGTAAAGTTTTAAGCAACATGTTGCAGCACTCACTCCCTGTACCAAAGGGAACAGCACGGAGCTTTGTGTACCACCAGCCACATGAGATTTATGCTCCTGAGCATCACCTGTAGGATAAATTACGCGGAAGAATGACGTAGCGTGATATGCTCGAGTGCACTGTGGAAACACATAATTTCCTTTGGTGCAGCTGCAGAATTTTAACTTTTAACAGTGCGTCACCAGTAAAGTCTGACAGAGCAGAACGAGCTTAGGGTGTGAGACATCCCGAGATTGATTTTGAGGGGCCGGAGAGACAAAATGTGGCTGGAAGAAGAGCAGCAGGCGGTGTGGTGGTGCTGAAAGGGACAGCTCCTCTGAGTCTAGCCGCAGGCAGGACGAGAGTTTAGAAACATTATATTAGGTTTAATGGTTTTAAAGCTTTGCCACAAAAAAGAAAACGAACACTTTACTCCAACTTGGCTGCAAATTAAGACAACTACACAGCCCGCCCGTGGGCACAAATCATCCGACTTTCCTTCCATGCATTTATTTTTATGAATCTCCTAAAATGCAGCATACATCACATCAGTTTGATGCCCCTGGCTCTGACGCATGTGCGTCATAAAGGCTTATTTCAAGCTGGGAAGGAGGGGTAAACTGAGTTTGTCTTTGTTTACGCTCCACCGTCAGACCACGATGGTTTTTAGCATTTCAGTCATCATAATGCCAAATGGAGCGAGTTGTGGTAATTTGATTCATTTAAATGAACTCAGTACAGCCCTGTTTGGATTTATAAAAGGCCCGAAATTCAAAAATGAACTTCTCTTTAAGCAGAGGTCACAGAGACTGACTTTCACCATTACAGGAATCACATAGTGTTGTTCCATACGAGCACTTTTTTTTTATTTTTATTTTTTACCTCGTTTATGGGGAGAGGGGTAAATGCACCGGGTCCGTGAAGGTGGATCCACTCCTGTTTCCAGGCTACATCAAGGAGAGCCACTGTAATATTCATGTCGTGTGAAGTGGTCACATTTACTGCAGGGGGTCGAATCAACTCTGTGGGAAGCACAGCGCTCTTTATGCGTTATCACACTCGTAAGTTCCAACAGTTCAGGCGACAGCGCAACTTCTTTTCTGCAACATGTGAATTCCTGACCTTTAGTTGACTTCCTGATGTGCCATGTCAAACTTAGGAACAGGACGGGGATTAGGCACGCAATTGTTTTGATTCCACTCGGCGCAGGGTAGGAATGATATTACTGTAGCAGCCTGCAGTAAAGAAAAAGAAGAGAAAAGAACACTGGCTAAAAACGTCATCGAGTGCAAGAGCTTCATTTCATCGCTTTAGGTTTTAATTCATTTTACAAATGCACCTCAAAGACGGAGCTGACGCAGTCAGGCTGTTCTGCAAACTGTCGTTAAAATCAGTGTTGACTTATAATTCCAGTGCTCTGATGTAAAGTGTTATGGGAACAGTGCATTGCGCTCGAGATCAGTTTGATTATTAGTTAACAGGTAGATTTTAAAAAAAAGGAGTAAAAAAAATATGGAGTACTGACAAAATTTCTTATTTGCGTGATCAGAAAATCATATTTAATCTTATGGTTTTGTTGTTGTCACCACGGTAAACCCGAAAACAACAATAATATCTTACCAATATTTGAATAGGAGTGCTTCTTGAAATCAAATTGGATTTGTTTAAGATAAACTTTAGATGGGATATATAAATATATACAGTACTGTGCAAAAATCTGTAGTCACCCCTCATTGCTTACTTATACTTTGCTTCCAAGGGGCCAGAATTTCTGGAATTTAAAAGTGGTTTTCAGCAATACTTCTCCAGGTGTTCTGAAGGTCTGTCAAAGATTTTCTTTGGACACTGAGATGAACCAGTGTTGTGTCCACACATAACAGACAACCAAAGACCAAATTTTATATAGTATTTTTAGGCATTTTGCAGCCTGTTGCAAAAGCACAGTGGACTCTATAAAACATGCCAAAGAAGCCATTCTTAAGGGAAGGAAACAGTGAGAAAAGGTAGAGGTACCCCACAAAATCAGTGGCAACAGGTCTGATGGAGTGATCAATCCAAATTTTGATTCAAATCCTCATCAGTATGTATGGTGGAGGTCAGGAGAGCGGCACAACCATGTCTACGGTGTCTGTAAAACGTGGTGGAGGCTCTGTCATGGTTTGGGGCTGCATTTCAGCGAGTGGTGTTGGAGATGTTGTTAAAATTGATGGAATTATAAACGCAGAGTTTTATCCACCAACATCTGATCTGAGCTTCATTTTTCAGCATGACAGTGATCCCAGAAACACTTCCAGTCCACAGAGCTCCTTTGTGCAGTTCACATGCTCCTTCATTACACATCCACTCTGGCTTATTTTGAGCCAATCACACAGTCGGTGCTCACTTTTCCATCAAATATGTCTCAGTCCACCAGTAAAAATAGTCCCCAACAAATACACAATTTCCACCAGATTCACTGTAGCCTACAGTTCCTTGCTGTTTTAAGAGATCATTTAGTTTATGTTGAAAAGAAATCATGCATCCAGTGATCTAAAGAGCCTAAAATGCACATGTGCACGAGAAACAGGGATGTGAAAGCAACAGACAGCTCTGCATTTTAGAACACATGCCAGCGACAAACCTTCTTGCTTAAACTTTGCTTTTTTGTCTCTAAGAAAAAAAAAACATGAAGGATTAATTTGGGAAAAAATGGACAAAGACAATTTTTATTAGATGAAACAGCACAGTCACCCGGTCATAATGAAGTTCAGTGAGTGTGATGTGTTCAATACCCTCAGTGATATTACAGAAGGCTCTGGACAGATGGTATTTTCTTGCTGCCTCAGGGACACCATACAGCTGCAAAGTTAAGGCAATCACAGGAAAGTGTCTTGATGTCAGTCTGATTTTTTTTTTTTTGGTGATTTGCCACTTCAGACTTCATAAAGGTAGACTCATTTCATCTGACACTCCAAGTAGGTTAAATCTTACTTGTGGGTAGTATTTGACCCAGCCGTCTGTGACTTTAGGCTTTGATTTTTTGTCTCTTTTATTTGATGAGTTCACACAGTGATTGGAAAGCACGCTCAAACCTAATAATGACCTCACAGTGGGAACTTTAATTCTTACACTCTTAACTGTTGATGTCTCAGAAATAATAATTGCTTTTGTTTTTTGTTTTTTTTTCATTCATTATTTCGGCCACTAAAAGTGGAGGTAGCTTTGTGTGAAATGAACCTCCGCTGCAAAGATAAGGGAACAATTTGGGCTGTGTCAACTATGAGATATTTGTGGAAGCTAATTAAATTCAGTGTGAACATGAGAGACTGTGCAAGTGAGGTACAAAGATCTGTATTAAGATATGTGGAGCTACATGTTATTTTTCTAGTTTATGTACACTGTTAAAAAAAAAATCTCGTCAAATTGCAGAAATATTCCGGCTGCTGGGGCACCAGAAAAATTCCTTTAAAAAGGGGAAATTTTCTGTTCCATAAAAAAATGAATTGCCACTCCGGTGTCCTCCCACAGTCCAAAGACATGCAGTTCCTCAGTGTTAGCCCTGCGACAGGCAGGCAACCTGTACAGGGTGTACCCTGCCTTTTGCCCTTTGACAGCTGGGATAGGCTCCAGGCGAGACACACACACACACACACACACACAC
Organism: Pterophyllum scalare; assembly: GCA_024447675.2. NCBI lineage: Eukaryota > Metazoa > Chordata > Actinopteri > Cichliformes > Cichlidae > Pterophyllum > Pterophyllum scalare. The sequence goes on from JAMQGT020014160.1 coordinate 23,849, forward strand.
ACACACACACACACACACACACACACACACACACACACACTGTATGTACACGAAGACTTGTTGACTTACCAGTAATATGAAGAAGCATGTGGTCATGAAGAAATGGCCTAATGTTGTTTAAAGTTATAATGTGTATGTTGTAATGTTCTAAAATAGATGGTCCTTCACCATATACCTGTTTTTCTTGTACAGTTCTTGAATTTTCTTTTTTTTTACCACTTACGGGCAAGAAACCAAACATGGTAACTTCACTGACCTTGATTTTATACATGAAAATGACATTTTTTGAAAAATGTCACAAAAGTAATTAAGGGTTGTTATGTGCAACAACACTGTAAGGTTGAAATTTTCAATGAGTGCCCTATAATAGGTTAAGATAACTTTATTGTTTGCCATTGGAGAAAATCTTCCTGGATCAGGTAACTGCTGATCAAGAGCCTATCCCAGCTTTCACAGGGCAAGAGACAGGGCACACCCTGTACAGGTCACCACCAGCCTGTCACAAGGCTAACACAGAGAGATAGACTACAGTACCATTCACACACATGGGCAGTTCAGAATCACCAATTAATATAACCCCACTAACTGCACGTCTTTGGACTGTGGGAGGAAACTGGACTACCTGGGAAAAAAAAACACACGCACAAACACAGTCAGATGGTGGCTTCAAACCCAGGACCTCCTTGCTGTGAGTGCAATGCTACTCCACTCAACCATGTACAATTATTTGGCCAATTATCTGGAATATTATCTACACTGATTTCAGTGGTCACTGGCACATAAAAAGAATTTTTAAAATCACCTTTCAAATTTGATTAAAAAAAATGATTCCCAAATGTTTCCCCAAAATGTGGTTTTAACGTTTTTATTTTTTTTCTTGCTCCTGAAAATTATACTTCTACCACTGTCCTTTCCAGATTTCAGCTCAGGATTCTTCACTCTCTCTCTCTAAACAAATTCTTTGCTCGTCTGCCTCCTGGATCATTCTAATTTGTGTAGTATAAAATTATACGTCTCACTTTTCACACAGATGGCAGCTTCTTCTTTTTTAAATAAAAAACCTGTCCTAATACAAAAGTAACAGGTAGAGGAAGAATGCCAGAACTCTATGTGCAAAGTTCAGTGCATGTATGTATATACAGAAGCAATACTTTGCTATTATACAGTAATAGTAGCAGTACTAATAGCAGTTGAAGTCAGTAGCTGTGGTAATAACAGGGGTAGCTGCTGGATGAATACTCCTGAATCTCAGGGCTACAATTTACATTAAGGATCTGATGTTGTACACTCAGAGGATTAAAAAAAACCCTGCCATCTACAGCTGGAGGCCTCACATGGATGTGCCTTACTGATAATAGGCCAAAATTAAACCAGTGACAAGTAGTTGTGGGAGACAGTGATCAGAAGCTAATCCTCGTTACCATCACACTCATGACCACGTGAGAAACGACCAGAGGACTGAAACTGGAGCCCAGCTGTGATGATGTTAGTGCAGGTCTCAACCTTACTATGTATAAAGGCCCTGAGATGACTTTTGTCATGATTTGAAGCCTTATAAATAAAACTGAATTGACTTGACTGTCAGACCAGCTGTCTTGAGGGGCCCGTCTCGGCTGCCAGGATGAAGCTGTAAGCACTCTCCCCAGCACCCCTCCATTCAGACTCGCCTGCAAGTTGACTCTATTTATTTCTTGTGATTAATTGCTCCAAATGTGATGACAGCATGTGTCGAGCGCGAGGTGTTCTCGCTGAAACTCGGCTCAGACGGAGTAAAGCAACAACAGCGTGCCACGGCGAGCGCATACACCTGCCTTTCTCACCTTGTTGAGTTGCGTTGCCAGGAGACTAAAGACAGCTTAAAAGGTGAAAGTCATCTCTGCTAAACGTCTGGAAATAAAAACATTTGTCTGTATAGTGGATACAAACAGTTCAAATTGTACCAAAAGTCTTGTCAATATTAACGTGCCACACATGCTGTAATTATTTATCCTGTCCCGTTATGATGCACCAATCTATTACCAAAGCCCTCCCTGACACCCCAGTCTGATAAAGCTTTATCAGTGTGAGCAGTGCTTTAAACCCTTATTAGGTTTCAGACAAAAACATCACGCTTATTAACCAATAACATCTTTTCTTATGAGAATAATAAAAAAAAAAGTAAAGTCTTATAATTCAAAATAGAAATTTTCCAACCTGGTCTTATGCAGTTGGAACCATCAAAACTACCAGTTGGGTAGTCCTTGGGTATCGTGAAAGGCGCTATATAAATCCAAGTTATTATTATTATTATTATAGTTATATTTCATAAACAGTTTTATTCAAATAATGATGAAATCAGAGAATTATATGAGCACTTAGCATGACAGCATTTGATTAGCATGAGCTAAAAATTGAGCTCTGGGTGGAGCAACCCTCATAAGCAGTGTTTCTCAATCTCGTCTACATGAGCGCTGATTTGAAAAATAAGTTTAAAAATTTGGCACAAAATGTGATGTCAAGCACTGCCTAGTACAGTCACACAACCAAATCCACCAATGTAGACAACTGATTCATTCAAACTATAACACGGCGCACGGCTGGATGTCACAAAAGGAGATGAAGACACCGACCTTCGGCTCATCTTTGCTCTCTTTGTTCACACGAAAACAAAGGAACTAAGAATGGAAACCTCTGAAAATAAACCTACTATAAAACATAAAAAAAGTCAGTGTGCATTCAAACGTAAAACATAAGTGAGCATACAGGGCAGCATGGTGGCGGGATGGTTAGCACTGTTGCCTCACAGCAGGAAGGTCCTGGTTTTGAATCACCTTGGCTAGGACCTTCCTGTGTGGAGTTTGCGTGTCATCCCTGTGGGTATCAAAGTACCTTTTAGCATCTTTATTGTATCTTTTTTTTAAACATCCATCCATCATCTTCCACTTCTCCAGTTCAGAGCCTATCCCAACTGCCACACGGCAACAGGCGGGGTACACCCTGGATCGGTCGCCAGCCTGTCGCAGGGCTCACATCAGCTGGGCCAACGGGATAATAATACACCAGCAAGAACCCTGCTTACAAAACATATTTACAAGTTTAGCTTCTAAAAAGCTTCATGAACTATCTGCTCTCAAACACTGCTGTTTCCTGCCTGGCAGGAAGTCAGTGTTTCTCAGTTTCCCTTTAGAAACATCTGACTGCTATTTGTGGGCTTGTCCCCAGAGCCAACCCTTTCACCTTAAAGTCCAGTTATCTGAAGCACCAGTAATTTAAAAATGTTGCAGCTTTAAAGCAGTCTGTAGTAACACATTACCTCAAAACACTGGTCATACAACACTGTCTTCATGTTCAGTGAATGTCCACAGAGGGACTAAAGAAAACCACAGGTAAATAATCCAATGGCAGCGTAACTCTAACTTAACACGATTCAACAGCTCGAAAACAGTGAAAGCCCATTTTCAGAAAAGCCGAGTCAAATGACTTTATTTTGTGGTGTTCCACAAGTGCGTAGTGTCCTCGTAGATAAATTAATGACCCGTCCTTTCTAATGAAAGCGCTTTGTGAAGATGAGTCAGATGCTGCATCTCTGCTGGAGCTATTGTGCCAGTCACAGTTTCCATTACACAGCACAGCAACTGGCACTTCCACCACACGTCTTCTAGCAGGCTTTGTGAACCTGCATTCACTCACTGAAGCCAGTTTATGTGGCAGTGCACTCAAAGAGAGTGCTTTATGAACCGACCTGTTTAAAATGAGCCTTTGTGGAGTGTAAGATTTTTATGATCTAATGGTAGAACTGTGGTGAGTAAATAATAACTAATTGCCAGTATAAGTCATACTTGGAGAGAGGCATCAGATGCTGCTGCTTTGTACTTAAAACTGAGGTATTGGTTATGCTGGACATGATTTTTATAGATGGCATCTGCTTACCCAAGAAAGGCATATTATATGTGATTGAAATGCTATATGCAGGGACATAACATTGAGTCTATAGTGCTGTGTGTGTTTTAGGATCCATTTACATACAACACATGCGCTCTGTGATTTGCCTGATACTCCACACAGGCCACAAGCTGCTAAAAGCGGCACTCTGCCGCTGCTCAGCTGCCATTCTCTGGTTTGATAATAAACACAGTAATCTTGACAGGAATTGTTAGGTAGAATCCCAGCAAACCGAAGCATACGGTCAGTGATTGTTTACGTGTGTGTGTGTGCGTGCGTGTGTGTGTGAGGTCGGCTGGAGGGTCGATCCGGTAAGAGGTACATGCATATTGTCCACCTATGCTGCATCTTGACAAGGACCGATAGGAGAGCTATTTTTTCCACTTTGCTTTTCAGCAGTGCAGCAGTTACCTCCAGCTGTGTTTGTGTCATTTGTTCATCCTTCCACTCGAGGATCAAAAGACACAGCCGGGAGTTGGGTCAATAAACATGCTGACTTATGTGAATTTTCTCTATACTATACGAGCTGTAAAAACACAACTTCCACGTGATTTTTTTATGGACCCATAAATCAAGGATAGGATTTCATGATTTCCTCTCTCAAGCAGCGAATGATGGCACATACAGTGTATTTTAAATCCAGGTGATTTGCTCATTAATAATACATGACACTGAGTAGCATGTTTATAATGATTAACAGCTTTTTGTGGTACAATTAAGGATGATATGAATAAAGGATTAAATTGTAAATGCCATTGTGGGGGTTTTCACTGACTTGGCTAGACTTTAGTTGTCATCAATCCAAGCAACTGACTAATTCAAATTAATTAATTAATTTATTTTACCGAAAGCTCACCTCTCTCTTAAGATGCAATGGAACAAAAATATCCTTCTATTCTGCGAAAGTGTACTAAATCTTTACAGGCCTGTAACGAATCATTGTGAAGCCTCTGAGTAGATTTTTCTTATTTATTTCTGATCGTTCATGCTAAACCATGAGGTTCACCACCACTCAAGTGTATATTTTCAGTCTATTTCATTTTCAGAAATCAGACTGAACTATCTCAACAACTGCTGAACGCACTGGCACAAAATATCGCGCAGGCAACTGATCTTGCAACAATTATTGGATGAAACTGGAGGATCGACACGTATGTTCCTTTTACAAGACTACATACCTCAGACTTTGTATTTTGTGCTAGTTAGCAAATGCTAGCATGCTAACTTATTAAACTGATGTGATAAACTTGATAAAAATCAGACCTAGTAAAGCAAAAAGGTTCTAGAGCATTAAAAACGGGGGCAATAGAGGGATCCCCAAACTCACACTCACTCACTCTTGTTTCTGTCTAAACTCACTGGAGACTTTATCAGGTACACCTTGTTGGTACCAGGTTGGAGCCCTTCTTGCTTTCAGAACTGCCTTAATTCTCTCTGGCATAGATTCAGCAAGGTGCTGGGAATATTCCTCAGAGATTTTGGTCCATACCACGTGGTCCTTCTTCAGGAGGCGCATTTGTGAGGTCAGACACGATGAAGGCCTGGCTCACAGTCTCCACTCTAATTCATCCCAAAGGTGTTCTGTCAGGTTGAGGTCAGGACTCTGCAGGCCAGTCAAGTTCTTCCACACCAAACTTGCTCATCCATGTCTTTATAGACCTGCTTTGTACACTGGTGTGCAGTCATGTTGGAACAGGAAGGGGCCATCCAAAAACTGTTCCCACAAAGTTGGGAGCATGAAATTGTCCAAAATATTTTGGTATGTTGAAGCATTAAGACTTCCTTTCAGTGGAACTAAAAAAACACCCCCACACCATAATCCCCGATTCTTTTCATCACACTTGGTGATGTAAGGCTCAGATGAAGCTGATCAGTCATGGAAACCCATTTCATGAAGCTCTCTGTGCACTGTTCTTGAGCTAATCTGAAGGTCACGTGAAGTTTGGAAGTTTGTAGCGACTGACTCTGCAGAAAGTTGGCGACCTCTGCGCACTATTCGCCTCAGCATCTGCTGACTCCCCTCTGTGATTTTATGTGGCCTACCACTTTGTAGCTGAGTTGCTGTCATTCCCAGTTGCTTCCACTTTGTTATAATACCACTAACAGCTGACTGTGGAATATTTAGCATTACAGAAATTTCATGACTGGACTTGTTGCACAGGTGGCATCTTATCACGGTACCACACTGAGAGTGATCCATTCTTTCACAAATGTTTGTTGAAGCAGTCTGCGTGCCTAGGTGCTTGGTTTATACACCTGTGGCCATGGAAGTGACTGGAACACCTGAATTCAATAATTTGGATGGGTGAGTGAACAGATGACAGGATCCATACTCCTCTCATATTTATAAGAAATATTGTAACATTTGCATCTGGAATGTGAAATAATAGTGTTTTGATTTTTTTTATTTGCTGTTTTATTTATAGTACCTTAATTAAGTAACACCAATTTAAAGAACAAGTAAGGTTTTTGCTAAATAAGTGATGATTCTTCTGTTGTTATCCCCTTGGCTACAGTGTTCTGTTACCTGGGTGCATCCAGCAGGTTCTATCAATGATTAATGTCCTCTGTGGTTTTCTCGCTTGATACTTTATTTCCGTGTCCCCAGTTTGTACGATGAAGTTGGTGCTATGAATTAAAGTCAGTCTGTTTGGCAGCTGGTAGCTGTAATTCCTCATTACGTTGGCAGAATTTTTACTTGCCGCTCTTCTGAAAACAAGAAAGTTGTTAATATACTGTCTGACTTCTCATTGAAAAATGATTTCAGCCGTTCACCCTAGTTGCACTTTGTAGCAAGTAGATTATTTTCACCTTGCTGGAGTGTCCTGCTGGGAGCTTGATGGAGGTCTCCACACAGATCGATGGGAATGTGTTTCTGCGGTGCTGATGCTCACTGTGGGAGTCGCTGGCTCTGGAGCCGGCTGGTCTGTTTTCAATACTCAGAGGCTAAACTGTGTGCATGAGGTCCCTCTGTGCAGCACAGTTTGGCCCTGTAGCTTTATCCTAAAAAAAACAAAAAAACCCACAAGGTATTATTAGTTCCAAAGAAATAAAGAAAGGACCGTAGTATGCCCGTTCTGCTTTTTTGTAAGAAGTACTACTCGGCCTGAGAAAGCAGCTGAATTTACAATCACTGAGCAGAGATCTTCCAGTGTCTGAGAAAATAACCCTGATGACATCATCAATACCTGCACTGAAGATAAAAGTGAAGATATCTCTGCTTTAAGCCCCTCTAACAGACTTGGTGGATGCCTGAGTAGGCCACCTTGTATTCCCACAAGTGTAAGATGAACTTCCATGAAATGATCCCCAGAGCACAGTTAGGATGTTGTTGTCCTTGTGCTCAACAGAGGATATTTTGCTGAGGTGAGCAGCGGTAGTAAAGGGACAGTGTTTCCAGGTTAAAAAAGCGACAAAAATATTAATATGTTAATATGAATCCTGATGCTTCAGTATCTTACTCCTATAAAAAAAAAAGCATGTGAGAAGATGCTCTAATCCCTGCCTTGGTGCTTTTAGTCCTCTCAAAGAGGTGTCTACCTTGCAAGAGCAATAAGCCTGAGGCTGAGGTAAGCAGCATCCAGCTACAGGATAAGAAGAAGAAGCTACAAAATGTAGGGAGTCTGAGAAAAACAGGCTGAACAGATTCTATTTCAAGCTTCACTCGCCTGTGCTGTTCTTCCTGCTCACCTTCAGTGTTGGTGGTACTACTTCTCCACATTATACCACTGATTTCATCCATCACAACACCATCAGTGTATGTGGCCAGCGTTTTATAAGTTTGTTCTCATCTGTGTGAAGACAGAAACCTATACTATAGAGCTATATATGTTCACATCCCTCAGGGAGGGGGCCTTCCACTCGTAGTGTGAGTTTCTTGGTGTTGTGGTGACTGGATGTTCCACTCCAGCACTGACGAAGCAGTGAAAAGCACAGCACCTCACCCAGACTTGAGTGTGGTTCGGTGAGCTGCTGCTTGATGAACCATAGTGCCTCTTTGTAGCAAGGGGCTGAGTTCAGGTGGTGTCCTTCTTAGGCAGCTTAGAGAGAGGAGCCATGTTGAATAAAAATGGGAGAATGTGGGTGTAGGGGAAACTGTACCTGAGGCAATCCTTATAAATTAAGAGATAAATGACATATAAAGTTTAACAAACATGGCCTTCACTTTCTCCTCACATTAACTTCATGGCTGTTAGCAGAAGTAAACATCAAAAGTTTGATAGTTGTCTGTCAACAGTCAGTGAGCTGACAGTAAGACTCAAGGGCATCACAGTGCCACTGAGCAGTTGTTTAGCATAAAATAGAGATTTGAGATTTTAAAGTCAAATCTAGAATTACTAAACACTTTAGTAACTCAATGCAAACTCTTGTTCAAAATCATTTTCCTTATTCAAAGACAAACTGGCATTCACTTAAGAACTCCTGTGTTTGGTTGTGTTTGTGTAAGCTGTTCATTTTGACCGACCATGCATCTATGCGCTCCCAGTCAGAAACATGGAGACAGCATCAAAAACAAGTGCTAAAAATTGTTGTTTCTCTAATGGCCAGTTGAAGCTGTCCCCAAACGCAAGGGAATTCCCATAGAGTCCAATGTTAAAATTCCCAACATTCCAGCATCAAAAAGCATGTAACCTATACAAAGACAGTACGTGCCTCTGTGGATACTTTCCCCCTTCGTAACACACACACACACATCACACACATACATATATATATATATATATATATGTACTGTATAAATAACCAAGTTTGCTCGACTAGCTGATAACTTAGCACTCCACCCTCCTGTCCAATTACTGTCACTTCTGGCTTCAAAATACCAACATGACAGCAGCCAAAATCTGCTTCATGATGTCACTGTGGCTATGTCCATCATTTATATATTCCAGCTACATAATTACTAATTACTAACATAATTACATGATAACTACTGCTAATAAATTACCCTTCTAACTAATCTAGGTTGCTATATGTGCACAGCAACTGACAGTTACAAGCTTAATGCCATGTTAAAAATTCTGTCCAACATTCCGAGTTGTTTTTCAAGTCGGAAATGTGTTTTTCTGATTTCTGCAGCGACACATGAATGCACACTGACTTTTTACTCCTGTCCGATTCTTCCTTCATACGTAACAGATGGATATGAGAGCATCATCTAAGCGTGTCAGTAGCAGCAATTGGGCTTGGGTGGAGAAGCCTGGTGGTGGGTCAGTAGGTGGGTGGGTGAGGGGGGGTGGGGTGTTACTGCTTTGGGGTATTTATTGGATTTACTGACAAAAAAAGAAAATGTTGTATAAAACCCTTGCTGAAGTGTCCTACATTGTGAGTTTCCTGTGAGCTTCATCACCTGAATCCAAGTCATCTCTCCCAGCAGTCTGGGATTAAAGTGGACTGTGCAACAAAGATCTGACATTTAGCTCACGTCATCCTTTGGCTGCTGGTCGCATTTTGATCCACTATGGCCGCCCCAGGCTGTGAGTCAGCACGGCACACTATACAGCTGCCAAACTGCTGGGTGTTTCTGCTTGCAGCTCAGGCACAAAGAGCATTTGCTTTTCATCTTATTGTTATGTTCATACACTGTGTTCCTGAAGTCTCTGACATGTAATTCCTTTAAAGAACCTGCGTGTAATACTGCAGGGGTATTTTATGTAATTTCTCAGCACATACATTAAGAGTGCTGATGACCAATGCTACTCCACCTGCTGTTGATTCTCTCCTGCTGGACCCTGACAGTCATCTTCGCTATAGAGTCCTGCACTATAATACACTCCCACACGGTCTTATCACAACCACTTTATTCCATCTGCAGAAAGAGTGGGAGTGTGTGGTCTCCTGTATGAGTTATTGCCGTGGAACAGCAGCATGAAATCAGCGTCGGCGGCTTGCGCACAGTGTGTGGTCCGCTAGCGTTTTTGATACATGAGTAGTGTCTCTGATACTAAATGTGGGACCCCTGGAGGGTGGAATACAAATACAGTGTAAAAGCACAGTGACAGTGGAGTTACATAGGTTGGAAAAAAACAAAAAACAAAAAAAGAAATAAAGCAGTGTGATGTGGGCTATAAGTCTCATAGTACCACCTGCATTATAAACTGTAAAAAGTGGGGGGCATGTAAACTTAGTTTGTTCTGAATAGTAGGATTAATAAGATCATATTCCTTTAATTTAAGAATAAAAATGAGTTAACATGTTGCTGCATTGTTGTTGTAATGCAATATATGCAACTTGTGCCTTTCAATCCAGTCAGTCATGTAAAAAAGTGAGTGCATCCCATTGGATGAGAGCACCTACACATAAAGGTGGTGCATTTGAACAAATCATAAGGAAAAATGTCTTTTTCTATCATTCCTCACAAATGGCAATATATGTAATATTGTTTTGTGGAAAAATAAAGAACAATCTTGGCATCAGAAGCTAGCTTTGGCCCATTTAGCAGAAAAAAAAAACTTCTTGTGGGTGTTTGTTTCCTACATTGCAATTTTCAACCTTTGTCTTGTTAAAAATTCAATTGAATAAACTCTGTTTAAAATCCATCCACACCATTTCAATATGCAATGTGGACTTTACTTCCTAAAGGGACCTATTATGCTTATCCATGCTCCATATTTTTTATTCTTGGACTCCACTCTGTATGACTCACAGTTTTATAAAAAAAATCCATTGTTTGCCTTTTACCGGGCCTTGGTGCAGCCCCCTCAGTTCATCCTCTGTCTGTAACAAGACATCTTAGCTCTCTTCGTCACAGCAGGAGACTAATCAGACCAGGCAAATTTTTTCAAATTCTCTATTGTCCAATTTTGTTGAGCCCATGTGACTTGTAGCCTCAGTTTCCTGTTCTTACCTGACAGAAGGGGCACCAGATGTGGTCTTCTGCTGCTGGAGCCCATCATTCAAGATTTGAAATGCATTCAGAGATACTTCACCTTCATTGTAATGAGTGGTAATTTCATTTACTGTTGCATTCCCAACCTTACCTCCACAGTCCAGGCAACAGCACCCCTGCCATTAGGTATTGGGATGAAATCCTTGGACCCACTGTCAGACCCTACACTGCTGCAGTGGGTCCTGGGCTCCTCCTGGTGCACAACAATGCCCGGCCTCATGTGGTGAGAGTATGCAGGCAGTTCCTGGAGGATGAAGGAATTGATAGCATTTACTGGCCCCCACGCTCGCCTGGCCTAAATCCAATAAAACACCTCTGGGACATTATGTTTCGCTCCATCCGACGCTGCCAGGTTGCACCTCAGACTGTCCAGGAGCTCAGTGACAGTCCAGATCTGGGAGGAGATCCCCAGGACACCATCCGTCGTCTCATTAGGAGCATGCTCTGACATTGTCAGGAATGCATACAAGCACGTGGGGGGTTGTACAAACTACTAAGTACCATTTTGAGTTGCTGCAATGACATGTTAGCGCAATGGACTAGCCTGCTGCACCATTTTTTTCACTTTGATTTTTGGGGTGTCTTTGAATTCAGCCCTGTATAGGTTGATAACTTTAATTTCCATCAAATGATGTGGCATCCTTCCATTCCTAACACATTACCATATCAGCAAAGATATCCAGCATGATTTAGTTTTCCCATTGAGATCTGATGCATTTTCAAAATGTTCCTTTAATTGTTTTGAGCAGTGTACAGTATGACAGGAAAAAAGTCCCCTTTAATTAGACCAGCACTCAAACCTCAATTTTTGAACAATTTGTTAGTGTGCATAAGATCATTATCCTGTTGACTTTTGGACAAATGGCCCCACCTCATCTCCAAGCACTCATTGATACAACATAGAAATGGTAGATGACTCAATGCATGCAAACAGGCTGGTCCTAAAGGGAGAAAAGCAAACCCAAACAGTAAAACCGCAATTCAAAATTGGTGAGAAATTCTTCTACTAAAAATCTACATCACACCTGTTTATGGTTACTTTGGCCAGACAACTCCATCTCTTGTCTGCCCAGATCATGCTATCACTAGTTTCTTGCTCTTTGACTATATGTTCATTGTGAAAACACTGATTGTAGATGCATGTGCTTTAAAACCAAAAGCTGCAACAATTACCTGCAGATATTTTGAGCTTAATGGAGACTTCGTTTCATCTGTCAGTCTGCTCTTTGGCTTCAAAGTTTGGGTCACTGGTCATTTGAAATTCATACAGCTTGAAGATGATTTTTGTTACAGTGAAATGATTTATTTTACCTTGGGAATCTTTTTAAATCCCTTTTCTGGCTCACAGGAATCCACTTTTTTTTTTTTTCTGAAAACCTTCTTTAAAATCTTAACATGATGGTACCACACTTCAGCAGCAAAGAGAACATCAGGTCCTTGGTGTCAAAGATTTAAATAAGATATATTCCACCTGTCACTCAATTTGGAGATTCCAGTCACTGGGATTTAATCTGGAATTCTTGACTCTTTCTTACGAATTTCAATTTCTGACGAATGAAGGAGTTCAAATCATGTAAGTACCTGCAAAATACTTAGTCAAATGTTTTGAATATGTTAATAAAAAGCCTGATTAGCTTTATCTTATTATTGTTGTGCTAAAAGTGGAACTCTGCTGAAGTTAGTTAAATCCTGACAAATCTATATACAGCGTACCAGACAGAAGTGAAGGTGGAAAACAGCAAGGCCACTTTTCAGTTGCAGACATTTTTCACTCAAGTGACAGATAAGCTGTAATGTGGAGCCAAGAGGCAACTGGCTGACCATTAGTGAAGGCTGCCTGGCTGCTGTGGTTCCACATTATCACAGACCCACCGGGATGAACGTTCTATGTTTCTGACTTGCAAAAAATAACTGAGACCTCAGTTTGAGATAGCCCTCTAACTAGAGAAAGTCAAATCTATGAGACAGAAATGCAACAGTGGCCCACCCAGCGAAGTGGTGTCCATTTCGCTGGGGAGGTGATTTTAGTGAGAACAGTGTGAATGCCTGTTGCTTAGCAGCACTTAATGACCATATTTCCCGATGCTGGGCAATGAGCGTCATTAGGTGCAGCCTAACAGGGGCATATACAGTGACACCTGGGACAGCTCAGAGTCCTGCCGAGAGCAGACTACAGGATGTGAATGCGACATGAGGAATTTGTGCTAATTCTGCTCTGGGAGGATTATGATGACCACTCTGCGCTGTGGCTGCTGTAGAATACATCCAGCAAAATGTTCTCTACAGAGGATTAATTGGCATTTTATAGGAAGCGCAGGAAGATTATGGTTTGAAGTTAATGACAGTTATCAACAGTGAGCAGAGCCGATGTCGGTACTGTGCTCCAGGTTTCTCTTGGTTCTCTTGTTCAGACTATAGAACATAACAAAACAATTAATCTTGCCTAAAGCAAATTTAGAGTTTGTGTCTGGGAGAAATAGTATCAGAGAACCCCCACTCCCCCCACGCCTTTACATTTTAATTTGTTGGGGTCATTAACTCTAAAACATGTAAAATGTAAAGTAATGAGACTGTTTAAGAAGCAGAGAAATAGAATAACCTATTAATAATGAACTGAGAAAACTATACAGAAACCAGTGATCAGCCCCACCATGTCTGCCTAATACTGTGCAGGTCCCCCTCCTCCACAAAAACAGGCAGCAGATCCTTTGGGTCCTGTAGATTGTGGGGTGAGTGCAGTGCGTTACGTTCCTCGATCCATTACTGAGGAGGTTTTGATGTGGCAGGATGCACCGCTAAGGGAGTCTGCTTCTAGCGTTTCCATGGGGAAAAACACAAGAAATAAATAACACCATAGATTGTATATAAAAGATGGAAGTACTGGTTTCTGGACTCTGCATTCTGAAGCATGAAAGCTCACATTTTGACCAACACCATGTTGGTCAAAATGTTATTTCCAGCATGGTTAAGTAGCGAACTGGAATACTCGTCCAACACCAAACTAGCAAAGTTAGCCCCAAGCTAAAGAATAATAATGGAAGCTTTAGTAAGAGCTAGATTATGTCCTCAGGATGTGGAAGAGACCAAAAACTAATATAAATGGAAGTGACTATTGGATTTACATTCACCATGTAGCTTGAAACACGACTGGATAAGTGACAAACTAATAATAGCAATGTGTCTGCAGCAGGTGAAAATAGGCAACCATGTAGTTTATAACTGGTTCCATCTGCTCCCCAAAAAGCCAAAATTTATTGCTGCATATTGCATAATATTAGTTATAAAAATATTGACTTCAAGTTTTTGTATCCTAAAACAGCAATTTAAAAAAATCGCAGAAAGTTTATTCAGTTCTGTTCAAATTGGTGTTGTAGATAAATAGAATCAACTTTCTGAGATTTTGTGTCCTGAATTAATGAGTATGCATCCATTTTTTTAAAAGATTTGACAACTTTAGAGTCTAATACTATGTTCATTAGTAACATAATAGAACACTATGCATTACATGTATTTTTACGAGAATGAGAATAGCAACTCTGGATCTCTTTTTAATTGCAAAATTGGATATTGGCCAATGTGCTCTCCAATTGCATTGCTAATTTTAATTTACACTCCCTTTAAGCATTCTTTATAATTCTTTTGCTATACACAGCCTGTACTAAACAGCAATATTTTGTGACAGAGAAACAACTGCGCTATAGCACAGTGCAGAGCCACAGTCTTCAGTGATGAAGCCCAAAATCCATATGGCTGTTGCTAGTAATTGTCAGCTGAGAGCAAGAAAGCCTCCCTGCACATCACTAATTACTGGCTTTTACTTTATTGACAGTCCATTGGCATTTTCCTTGATTGTTCATTGGTGAAATATCAGTGAGGTCTGTTTCTGGAAATAGCTATTGTTTTTATGTGAACTGTCAGACTAACCTGTAATGTAATTTAAGAAGGTAATATACTGAGGTGGAATGATGCTGTGATGAAGCCCTCAGAGTACATGATCAGTGTTGCAACCTACGTGAATTCTGGTTTATTAAAATCTATATATTATTTCCATAGCTTTACTGTTGTTTTTAATGAGGCAATCTGCTGTTCTTGAAAAAAGCAAAAAATAACCCCCCCCCCAAAAAAACCCCCAAAGCAACCAGCCTGTGTCAAAGCTTTGGTCTTCAGTATCTTTCCCATGGAAGCACAGTCAACGAGCAGCTCCTGCACAAAACACCTAAAGCCTCCACACTCATTCAACAAATCTGCCTACCAATTTGTCACTCCATGTCATGTAGTATTTAATGCAGCCAGTGCAGTGAATAAATAAACAGGCTTTCCTCAGTACTCAGTAGAGTTGAGCAGACAGTTGTAATACCTTTCTGTGCTTTCCTGTTGTGTTCTTGAGACCACAGTCTCAAAGGAATATTTTAGCCCTCACCATGACCCAGGCAATATCTGCCCCTAATCTTTAAAATGCTTCAAGTCAGCCTGTCTAGGGTTAGATTCACATCTACCCTCTGCAACTTTCACCTCTTTGGTATATCCAAATGTAAATCTTAAACCAGAAGAACTGTAAGGCCAAAATGCATCTAAGAGATTTGAAAGGTAACATCTTAGAGTTCCTGAACCTTTACTTGTTTAGCATATGGCTAAAAAGCAACTTTACTCTAACCCTACCTCTGAGTGGTTTGACACTGAGAGGTAGGATGGATAGAGGTTAAAAGACACCTCAGTGAAATGCTTAAATGTAAAAGTTGTTCTGCAGTCAACAGCACAAGTTTTCTTTTTTATTTAAGTGTTTTCAGAGCATGGGTTAAAAATAGCAATCCAGATTACTTTGTCTAAAACTGAAACAGGTTTGGTTGCATGCAGGGAGGGATCCTAGGTGTCCAATTTCTTAAGACTTTTCTACGCTAATCTTAATTGGCTCATACTTTTCTTCTTTTACTTAGAACACCTGCTGTCTTCCTGCTGGCTGCCAGCTTCTTTCTTTTCCCATCCTTCTTTCCACCCATTGTTTGGGTGTTTGTTACTTACTTTCTGGTTTAACCCTCTGAGGTCATCACAAGTGATACCCCTAACCCTACCCAACCTCATATTCTGGAGAAATGTGGTGGTTGGCACTGTTGCCTCACAGCAAGAAGCTCCTGGATTTGAATCCACCAACTGGCCAGGGCCTTTATGTGTGAAGCTTGCATGTTCTTCAGGTACTCTGGTATGCTCCCACAGTCCAAAGACACGCAGTTAGTGGAGTTAGGTGAATTGGTGATTCTAAATTGCCTGTAGGCGTCAATGTGAGTGTGAATGGTTGTCTGTCTCTCTGTGTTGGCCCTGTGACCCTGTGACTTGTCGAGGGTGTACCCTGCCTCTTGCCCTGTGGCAGCTGAGATAGGCTCCAGTGCCCCCACAATCCTGAAAAGGATAAGTGGAAGAAAATGGATGGAATGGAATGGATTGTAAAACTGACTTTTTTGGATACATTTATTTTTGTTTATTTTTTGTTCCCTGATTGCCAAAACATTGGAGAACAATTTCATAAAGACAAAAATTGCATATTCTGATCAGGGTTAAGAGGTAGGGTTAGGGTCATCACTGATAATGACTTAAACCTGATATGGTTAATTACTTTTTTACTGTTTGTGCCCTACATGCTAACTAGACTGTAATTCTAGCAATATGGATTTCTTTAGGGCATGTATGTAAGTCGATTTCCATTGTGGCGCTCCAGAGGTGCAGCCAAAACAGTCAGCACCGTTGTAATCCGGAAAAATTTGAGAATCATGTGCATTATTTACAAGCAGTAGCCAGCAAATAAAGCTTGGGAAGTCAGGTCGCAAGTAGGCTAACACTGTTTCAAAGGGCAAAGTGGCCACCAATGGCTTGCTTATCTAATACAACAATTTGGAGTGGACATCACGTTCACATCACTGCAGCTGCTTATACATACTGGTGGAAAAAGTAAAATGAAAGTAAATGAAAGAAAACCAGCAACAATAAGTAAAACCTGTTGTTGTTTCATATACCATGCCATACTTTCACTTTTAATGCGGCCCATGTTGTGTGTAACTTTAAACCTGTAGGTGTAGGTAATACACAAAACAAATCAATAGATTTTGGTACTAAAAGTCCAGGACATAACTGCAAATTGCAAAACTGTATGCATGGAAAGATGTATAGATACGCGGTTTTTCTCAGAGATCAACGCTACTGCAGAATGGTCACTTTCTGCCACCAGTTCAATTCCACCACACAGAACACTTAATCAGCATATGCAAACAGTTTAAGTCTAAAGCACTTTATATTAGTCAATTTCACACACTCTCCAACATTACTGTCTGAATTTTGACTGGTCTCAGGTCTAGTCTGGCACCAGTTACAACAATACAATATAGTACTCAGCAAAGTCAAAAAAAGGCAAAGCCAAATCTCAACTCTGTTAGGATTAAAATATTCATTAATTCAGATGAAAATTTCAGATGAAAATGAGGCCAACACAAAAGTGCCAAAAACAGCAGTTTGATGGTCATTTGAGACTGTCTCCAAAATTGAGTCAATTCTCATAGAATTTAAAAATCCCCAGCTAAACTGCACTAAAAGCATCTTTACAGCCTGGTTTAAAAAAAAAAGTTTGGCTTTTAAAAAAAAAAAATCATTTTCCCCCTAAAACTGTGCCTACAAGTTGTTACAATTTCAGAATAATGTTTCTCAATGTAAAATTACACAGACTCATCTCATCATCTACAGTACATAATAAAAGATTCAGAGATTCAAAAGATTCAGAGGATCTGTAGAAATCTCTGTGTGCAATGGACAAGGCCAGTCAATACTGCATGACTGTGGAGGCCCTCAGGTGGCACTGCATTTAAACAGACACAATTCTGTCATGGAAATCACAGCATGGCCTCTGGAATACTTCCAGAAATCACTGTCTTTGAACACAGTTCACAATGCCATCCACAAATGCAGGCTGAAGCTGAAGCCATTCAAAGAAGAAGCCATATGTGAACTTGATCCAGAAATGCCACTGTCTTGTCTGAGCCAAAGCTCATTTAAAATGGACTGAGGCAAAGTGGAAAACTTTGTCATCAGACAAATTTAAATTTGATATTCTTTTTGGAAAACATGGGTACTGCATCCTCCAGGCTAAAGACAGAGAGACCATCCGGCTTGTTATCAGTGCTTAGTTCAAAAGACTACATCTCTGATGGTATGGGGGTGCATCAGTGCCCATGGAGCTTGCACATCTGGAAAGATACCATCAGTCCTGAAAGTTATATACAGGTTTTATGCATATGTGCCCATGCAGAAAATGCCTTTTTCAGGGAAGGCCTTCACATCCCTTGCCTTGGGGTGGCTGTAGCTCAGGAGGTAGAACATCTGCTCCGGTCTGCATGCAAAAGTGTCCTTGGGAAAGATACTGAACCCCAAGTTGCTCTTCGATGTGTTCATTGGCGTGTGAATGTTAGATAGAAGATCTTAGGTGTAGAAATAAAGTGGTTTTATGAATGGGAGTGAATGGCTGAATGAAGACATGTTGTATAAAATGCTTTGAGTGCTCATGTAGAAAGTAGAAAAGCACTGTAAAAGAACCAGTCCATTTCATATTTCAACAAACTACATACAGCATCTATTACAACAGCATGGCTTCATAGTAGATCAATCCAGCTAAACCAGAATCCTGTATCAGACAAGAATGGGACAAGACTCCTTTCCCACAATTCCAACAACTGCTCTCTTCAGTTCTCTGACATTCTCAGACTTTTTGCTGCACAGTGGTAAACATGGCTCTGTCCCAGCTTTTTGGAAAGGCGTTCTTACCGTCAGATTGAAAATGAGCTAATATTTTTCTTAAAATCGTACATTTTCTCAGTTTAAACATTTGATAAGTTTTTGATTTTCTATTGTGAATAAAATTTGAATTCATGACATTTGCAAATCACCATATTCTGTTTTTATTTGCACACATTCACACAGTGGCCCAACATTTTCAGAACTAGATTTGTAATTATTTGATAAATAACATGTTGTAGGGTAACAACGCTCTGAGAAGTTTGTGCTTTAGTAATGGTTAGTGAAATTACTGTAATAGTATTTTATTATTCTGCTGCTTACTCATTAGCGTGTTTGTCTCTGTGCAGTAAACTTGTACAGTATATGAATGTGACATGCTAACCAATCTCGCTAGTGCTTGCTGATAACTCCACGATGGCTCGACATCTTGTAAACTCATCTGGCTGCATTTATCAATAGAGAGGTCACAGTAGTTTGTGCATAGACACAAATATGGGAGACTTCAAAGACAGCTCACAGAGTGCATTTAAAATGAAGAAAATTTGTGAAATACCCTTTCGAATGAGTTTTGAAATTATGATTTGCCCCAAAGGTTGCAGAAGCACGAGCCACCTTTGTTAACACTCATCTCCCCCGTGATGTTTTATACACTGAAATTACTCTTAGGCAGCACAGTGCTGGAAGCTGAAGGTAAAAAGAAGAAGAAAAAAGATTGAAGAAAGATGCAGCAATAGCTATCTGATAAGATGTTGGGTGACTCATCGTTGATTAGTAGTTTTCAGGAGATAGGTTGGCCTCTGAGTCTCCTCTGTGAAAGGATGTGTGTGACTGAGTGTTAGGAAGGTAAACAGAGAATTGTAGATGTGAATCTGAGTATAGGCAGCACCTCTTATTTATCTTAGATGCTTTGTTATTACAACCTATCATGGCTGTAATAAAGAAGAGAACTTTTTTTTAACACAGGAATACGAATATTAGAGGGCCACAATAAACACAGAGATGTAAGAATCATCTCCCCAATGAAGAAGGAAAGATTATATTAAAATCACTTTTATCCAGAGATGCTGAGCTGATCTAATCTGTTTATAGTGGGATTAACCATGGACCACAAACCTGTGACAGTTGGCATATTTTGCCTCTGCATCAGTTCAGTTGGGACATTGTGGGCAACACACACAGAACAATAAATCACAACAAAGGAAAGAGCAATAAATAATTCAGCCAGAACTTGGAACTGAACACCATAACTGATATTGTGAGCAAGAGAAGAAAAGAAAAGATGTTTTGACTTTTGTTAGTGTTGGCTCTGGATACTGGTTACATCCTTCAGGCTGCAGATCAATCTGAACAAGCTGCAATAGTGTCAAAGTGGTCAGCTGGACAGGTTCTGGCTGACCTGGAACAGATGGTATTAGCAATAAACTTGTAGGAACTGCGACAGCATAGGGATCAAGAACAGTGAGACAGCACCCACTTTTAATAATACTGATGTTGTTATTATCCTATATATATATATATATATATATATATATATATATATATATATATATATATATATATATATATATATATATATACACTAACCTGAACTCTCCGGAACTCTCTTATACTAACCTGAACCCTTATATATAATAAGTATATATATATATATATATATACTAACCTGAACTCTTATATATAATAAATATATATATATATATATATATATATATATATATATATATATATATATATATATATATATATATATATATATATATATATATATATATAAGCAGTTTGGTACTGGCAGAGATGTTTTTCATGGGTGCAACCCACACACTCAACTCTGCTGCTGCAACCCACAAATGCATTTTCCTCACAAATGTGGATATTGATCTGGTCAATTAAGTAGCAGTGGGGGTTGTTAGTCAGTTTCAGCTGCTTTGGTGTTACTGACAGCTCTCTCTTTAGCTTTCTGTGGTCCGTGTTCAGTGAGGTACAAACCATCATAACAAAAACAGCACACTGACTTCTTTTCACCCCTTAAATAGGCACTGACAGATTACAAGTTAGAAGACATCTGTGATGCTAATTACAGGACACACCTTAGTTTAACATGTCCTATGGTCAACTCATTTTCAATCTTTTGTTAGGGGTACCATTATTTTTCTCCATACCAGTTTCATTAGTTTGACTTTAAAATAATTCTGTTGAATCACAATTCAAAAACAATGTCTGATTATCATTAATTGTGGCAACACCTATTACAGAGTGAGGAATGCAAACCTGAAGACCTTGGTTCAAATGGTCTACATTTATGGAGGAGGTTAGGAGAGAGCTACAACAGTGAATGTCTGCAGCCATCTGTAAAAGGCTCTGTCATGGTTTGGGGCTGCATTTCAGCCCAGTGGTGTTGGGGATCTTGTTAGAAAAGTACCATCAGAGTTTGAACCACCATGCAGTACCATCTGGAGTAAAAGCATACCTGGATAGAAAAAACACACACACAGTGCAACACTATTTGTCACGGATTTGCCTCCCCAAAGCTCAGACCCTAACATTATTGAAGCAGTGTGAGATTATGTCTACAGAGAACTTAACAAAAGGGAGCCAATATCCAAAGAGCTTTGAATGTCCTTCAAGAAGCCTGGAGACCGTGTTTGCTTTACTTAAAGAAATGACAAGAAAGTTTCCTGAGAGAGTTCAGGTTATGTTGAAGAATAAAGGTGGTCATACCAAATATTGACTTTCGAACTTGCTAGAATTGTACAGAATTGTACCCAGTTTTTGTCTTACATACTGTATTTACAGTTATGTTTGCACATTTCAATAAATCCTGCACCTGTTTCCCATTTTCCTTGCAAAATAAAAAGAAATTGGGGGTGGCTCCACACTTTTGCACAGCACTGTATATTACTACTCTCCACTTTCTACTTTCTCATTACCATACTTGGCGATCGAATCTCTAACCTTGCTCATTTGGTATGTGTGTGTCTATTGGCTTCTGTTCTTTCTAGCCTTAGGGTGTTCTTTGCTGTGCTTCTGGCTGAATCCTGCACGGCTGCTCAGATCCATCAGGGAACACACTCATGAGGAGACAAAGAGATGATATAACCATTCATGCAATGTATGGCGCTACATCCTCTGCTGCTAGTGTCACAGAGAGAATAATAGTCAGGGCAGAGCATACAAAGACTTATTTATGAGATAGATTACATACCCAGTTTGCATCTACTTTTATCATTCAGGCTACCCTGCTTCTAGCTCACACTCCCTCTTTGCATACTGTCTACCTTGCCCTCAAGAAAAATTGAACTCAAAGCTAAAAGAAGATTCAGGGACTACAAATGTTATGCAGGATTGTCCTTATTGCAAACTAACTGTGCAACAGTCTGCTTGCATCTCTGAATTCAGCTAATTTCACATCTTCTGTTTGGCAAACACAAACAAAATAACCCCACACATCCACAATTCATTTCTTTTCATTTATCAGGAATTACAGGTACAGGCAGTTGAGCACTTGCTGTGACCTTGAGAACTTTCCCTGACAAGAAATGCTTCAGTGAGAATACAGGCAATATGAAGTTTTGGTATGATGAAGTAAGTGAAGTGATATAGCAGTTGGCTGGTTCTTGAAACCCCATATTTTTTTAAATGAGGTGATCTATTTCTGCTGATGCTTTACCAAAAATTGACATTTTTTTGTGTTTACCACATTGTTCTCTCAGCAAATTGAGACACATTATATGAAGGAATAAAGTTATTGCAATAGAAGCAGTTTGACAGAAAAAGCCAGTGAACAATATACCGTGCCAGTCAGGCTGGTTGGGTCATGAAAACGTGTAACTTTGACACGAGACACATTCATTTTCATAGCAACAGCCCAAATTGATTCTTTAAACAATGGCAGTCATTTTTAAAACTGCACAGCTTTTGTACCAAATTCATTTATGTTAATAATGGTGCATAAACTGGACAGGGGTGCTGGAAGAGACTGGAAGAGGTAGGATGGATTTTATTGAAGGTTGGGAGTTTTAGGCAAACTGTGGACTACTTAATTATTCTGTCTATTTCAAGTAGTCCAATTAATTTAGGGGTAATATCTTAGACATACACTTCAGAGGGATATCTTTGGAAGAAAGCCAAACTTTGTCACCTGGCTCACCAGGGTCCTCTTCCTGTCAGCCAGTCAGCAGTTGTGCTCCACAGTTCTGAGAAGAATTGCTTTGGCTTGTCTCCAGATATGGCGGCAGCTGTGATGGTGCTGAACAGATGAGATGGAGAGTTCTCTTTCTTGGCTGGGGAATAGTGGAGGCCAATAACCTATTGAGTTTTCAGAAGGGAGATAGACCAGTTGCAAAGGAAGTT
The DNA here is from genome assembly GCA_024447675.2 of Pterophyllum scalare. Taxonomy (NCBI): domain Eukaryota; kingdom Metazoa; phylum Chordata; class Actinopteri; order Cichliformes; family Cichlidae; genus Pterophyllum; species Pterophyllum scalare. The sequence goes on from JAMQGT020014160.1 coordinate 46,779, forward strand.
AGAGTGTTGTGAACATATTCAACCCAATCTGCTGATGATGGCTATATTACCTTCAGATGCAGGCAGGCTGGTTACATAATCTAAAGCTATGAGACCAGGGGCAACCTGGGACAGGTAATGGTTGCAGTGGACCAGACCAAAAGCAGTTTCCAACCAGGTTGTAAATTGTTTTTGCTTTGGGCACAGGTTGTACAGGCTAAGACATAATCTCAAGCATCTTTATCTAATGATGGACACCAAAAAAAAGTGCTTTAAGAGGGATATGATTTGACTTACCTGGTGGCAGGCAAACTTAGCAGTGTGGACCCAGTGGAGAACTTGCACAGCAGATGGGACTTACAGATGATTAGGGGGGCCAGTGCTGGGATCAGACTTGGTTAACTGAGTCTGGTGAACCAGATCCTCCACCTGGAAGTGACACATATCCCTATTGTCTGTAGAGAATTCAACAGAAAACTCTGCTACAGACTTGTTACCCCCTCACAGAGGGGATGATCAAAGACTGTCTTAAAGTCTTCAATGAAACAAGCACAAGTAAGATTTTAGTGGGGTTAGTCAAAAAGTACTCCTCAGTATACCAGAGAGCCCTATCCGTTAATAACCCAATGATATATGAAAGCTTGGAATGATCATTAGGAAAAGCTTGGGGCAAGCAACTGATTAATAGAGAGCACTGAAAGAGAAAACCTCTGCAGTGACCGAACTCACTCTCAAAAAAGACTCAGATGGGGGAGGCGCAGGTTTGTGTGCGGAGAACATGGTCTGGGCTTGTGACTCAATGGAGGCGCAGTTGAGGGAGCTTAGGATTTATGGCTTAACTGTGTGATACATTTGGTCTAGCTTTGGTAAGTGGAGCACATCTGTTCAACCAGGGAAGTCAAAATTTGGTCATGATGACCTAATAAAATACCTTGATGCAAGACAGCAGCTCCAACAGCAGCTGAGTCCAGAGGCTGGCCAGATAACTCTGTCATATTAAAAATAAACCGAACCCATGAGTGGACTGAGACTACTGATGAGAGTTATTGAACAGAAGTTGGACCAAAAAAACTGGTTATTGACTCGGATGAGGGTGAGTTCACTGCAGGAGCCGGGCAGGAATGTCTCTTGGAGAGGAGAGGTAGAGTTAAAAGTACCAAAGATGGGACTGAAAATAATCCAGAGTGTAGCACAGAGAAACAGTGGCTTACTTGATATTTCTTGGAACTGCTGATTTGGAGGGGCTGTTGTTAGACAGGCAGTGGAGAGTGAGCAGGCAGGTAAGTTTCTGCTTTTGCAGATTTCTTGACTAGCGGTTAGTTTCAGGAAAACTGACGAGTGGGCTCGAGAGTCTCCCTGAGAAAATACAGTATGAGTCAAAGTACAGGTGGAACTTAAATGGAATTCAGGCAGGTAACTAGAGAGCAGAAGAGAACAAGATTTAAGTGAGCAAAAAGCACAAACACTAAGAAAGAGCATGGAAGACCTAATTACCATCAAATTGGTGACAACAGTCTGGAAGAAAGCAGAAGCACCAGCCAGTTCTGAAATATCCACAGGTGCTTAGAAAAAGGAACACAGGCATGGAAGAGTAGCCCTGCAGCAAGTAGGCAGAGTTGCTTGCAAAGGAGATCCAGCTGACATCTCAACCTGAGAACAAGGGGGATAGCTTGGGAATCTCCTGCTCCACCACATCCCAAAGGTGTTCTATTTGATTGAGATCAGGTAATTGTGGGGGCCATTTGAGTGCAGTGAACTCACTTCTGTCATATTCAAGAGGCCAGTTTGAGATGATCTGAGCTTTGTGACATGGCACATTATTCTGCTGGAAGCAGCCATCGAAAAGAAGGGTACATGGTGGCAACAAAAGGATGGACACTGTCAGGTAGGCTGCGGCATTTAATGATGCTCAAATTGTACTAAGGAGCTCAAAGTATACCAAGAAAATATCTACCACACCATTACACCACTACCACCAACATCTTGACCCATTCATGCATGGCAGACCAAATCCATGGTTTCATGTTGTTTATGCCAAATTGTGACCCTACAATCCAGATGTGAGCAGATGTGACCACATAGTGTTTCTCTCTTTTTCTTTCTTCTACTGTCCAATCTCTGTGTGAATTGTAGCCTAGTTTCTTGGTCTTAGCTGACAGCTGCGGCGCCCAGTTTGACCTTCTGCTACTATAGCCCATCTGCTTCAAGGTCTGACATGCTGTAGTGCAGAGCTGCTCTTCTGTGTGCCTTGGTTGTAATGAGTGGTTATTTGGGTTCGTGCTACCTTCCTTTCAGCCAGAAGCAGTGAGCCCACTCTCCTTTCACTTCTGACATCAGTAAGGGATTTTCACCCAGAGAATTGCTGATCACTGGATTTTTTTTAGCCATTCTGTGTAAATCTTAAATTTTGTTATGTGGGGAGATCCCAGTAGATCTTCTGGCACCAACAACCGTGCCATGTTCAAAGTCACTTAAATCACCTTTTTTCCCTCATTCTGATACTTGGTTTGAACTTCAGTAGGTGGTGTTGACCATGTCTACATGCCTAATATAGTGAGTTGCTGCCATGGGATTGGCTGATTAGATATTTATATTAACCACCTCTTTAAAAGGTGTATCAAACAAAGTGGCCAGTGGATGTATTTTCCCGTTTTTAATGAAATCTTAAAGACTGTAACATGTTCCAATCACCAGAAGGTGGCTGTATTTATTCTTTGCCAGCCACCACTATAAAGCAAAAATTAAGAGAAACAAGTGTATAGTGCGGTGAGATTAGATGCTTGTGCACAAACAGGAGAAAAATGCAAACCTAAAAACTACTACAGCCAGCAGAAATTGTGTGTGGAACTCATTCCAAAGGTTAAACAAAACGAGGTCCAGTGCAAACCCCGCAAAGTGAAGAGGCTTTCATGCAATATGCCCTCTGCTTGTCTCTGGGTTTAAGGGACATGCAGAGGAAACAAAAATTCCTGCAGGATGATCATTATTACCTTAAGAACTTTAATCAAATGGTAGAGCTATTGGGAGAAACACTTATCCTGCTGCTGGCGATGCCTCGTATCTACTGACTACATGAAGTCTAACCGTGTAAAGTGTAAACTTGTGGTGTCCACAAGGGCTGGATTTTACTTGGTGCAGTGACAGAAAGCTCCTTAAAGCTTGCGTGTCACATGTCTGTTGCAGCTACAGTACACACATTCATCTGAACGCTGTTTGGGGTGGCGACTGATCTTCAACCAACAGTTGAATAGGTTTCAGTAAATGTAATTTAAATGTTATTTAGAACTAAATAGTTCCACCACTGAGACACAAAAGAGAAAAAAAACTACAGTTGCAAACAAAAATTAATTGTGGAAAATAGTTGACTTTGAAGATGGCGCTCAAGTGTTATTAGGAAAGATTTCTTTAGTAAATCTCCCACCCTGAATGTCTTCCATTCTCTTGAACTCCATGGCAGGACTTGAGAACAGGATGCAGTGACTGAAGCCAGTTTTCTTGGCCTTTTCTGCCTTTAAGTTTGACTTTCTCTGTGTCACCCTTTGTTTGTGGTGCTAGTTCACAGTAGCTGCTTTTTCTTTTGTTGCAAATACAATATGACTTATTGATTCAGGAAAAATAATAACAATAAACAGAAATGAGCTTTTATACATTCTGTGTTAAGTATGCTGGTCACTGAAAGAGGCCAAACAAGCATTGTTTTATACAACATGTTGGTCACTGACTTTTTCTTCTCTACCATTCTGCAATCGCTGGAAGTTTCTGAATAAGAGCACGGGACAAAACACTTAAAATGTAAATGTGATCTTTCTACGTGGCTGGCAGGCATCTCTGATATCAGCGGAATTGCCTCTTTGTCAGCTTAGAATTGCAAATTTGACTTTTTTTTCCCCCTTAACAACAGAGTTAAGCCGACTAGCAGCTGAAAGACTGTAACCATTATGGCACCATAACAAAGTGGAATTGTAGGGAGACTTGTGAGTGTTTCAAAAAGCACCGATAATGAAAGGTTCCCTGCCTGTAGCAGGTAACCATGGTGTTTCCACTTCCCAGACACATTAAGCTCTTGTTGGTGACGTGGTGGAGACTCAGGCAGAAAGCTGAACAAGGTGTTCTCACCTCTGTGCTCCATGCTCTTCTTGACCTTCATTAAAATGCCATGGCCTGTAGCAATTAATGCCACCAGGGCACCAGAAATAATGTGAGGCAGATTAACCTGTGGATCAAACGACCAAAAGGTAGTTGGTTTAAGCAACTGCTTGACACTTGTAGAGTTACTATCCAGCCTGCATGGAGGTACTAATGAGGGAGTACCTTGATAGTGTTATGAATTATGGATGATACATATTATATAACCAGCTTTGTATGAAAATAAAACTATAGAGAAATATCTGCTAGTTTACCCCAGTTTCTTGCTCAGAGGATCACATGTTTAGAAGATAACTTTCTATCTTAAAGTATTGTTTTGCTGTATGACTATTATTTGTTTTAATATTACATATTCTAGTTTCTACATTAATAATTCATTCTCTCAGTCCAGTTAAAAATGCATGCCCTCATTTCCAATGTGATGTTGCAAATATAAGTTTTGAGAAATTAAAGTGCAGTTGTTGCACATAAAATCAAACTGTAACATGTAAACTGTCTGGTGAAGAATACTAACAGCATAAAATTGAACCAATATGCAATCCCTACCTTTCTGGTTCTGGTTTCTGGCTTGCAGTGTTTTGATTTTGAGTCATCTGCAGCAGCTGGCTGTTTAACTTCCTAACATCCATCATGTAGCCCATCCAGGGTGAAGGCTGGGTTTTGTTTTAGGTTTTAAATGCTTTATGGGCACATTTTCAGAAAGTAAAAGATGTTACCTTTCAAATGAAGTCTATTGGAATAACAGCTTTTCTGTTTAAATATTTTCCTATTGGATGTTCCAAACAGGCAAAATTTCCATAAAAAAAATCAACATTACCAAACCCGACCCCTACTCCTTACCCTTGATGGGTCAGCAGAGACTTTGCAAATGTGAAAAAGGAGAAAGTAAAAAAGCTCTGATAAACTAGCACCTGCACTAACAAAGTTCACAGACAAGTGATAGTTTTAAGGTAAAACAACAGGCGGTACATCCTGTGTACTGTATGTTCATATGGTTACATTGTTACGTAGTTCTCTGAGTGAAGAGACTATAGCGCCACTTCTTACATGTCTATATGTAAATGCTATATTTTGTTACATATTCCATATATAATGTAGTGGAGAGTTATCTTTAATATGGCAAAGACTGCTGTTTTATATGAGTTCTATGTCTTTGACTGGAGTCTTTCAATTGATCAATTTCCAAACGACAGTCCAGGTTCAAGCTTTGCGTCACAGTTTGAAGACAGTTTTGGGATTGTTCTCTGCTGTTAAAATTGTATTCATTTTAAGTGAGCCCCACTAATATTTTCCAAAAACATTCACTTTGATCTTTTATTTAGTCATGAATATTTAACAATACCGACAAACATAGATTTGTATTATTTTAAGGATCATTTTTGAATCATTTGCAGATCAGGAGCTGCTGAATCTTTCAGGGTGTAGGTTAGATGTTAATTCATTAAGCCAGTCTACAACTGTGGGATGTTCCTTTTTTTTTTTCCTGTACAGAAAAAATTAAACATTAATGATATAATAATAGAATGATATAACAATTGGATTTAGGCAGCCAGCTGTGTCAGTTTTGCGTTTAAGCAACAGTGACTCACGCTCACTCACGGAGACCTATGGAGCTCACATTGTGGGTGTGGGCAGACGTTCAAAATAAGTCATAGTAAAGTGGATTGGATCCAAACAAAGGTTGAGTCATGCAATTTATCATGAAAGCTGCTTTGGTATATTCATAAATGTGTAAAACATAAGAAGCACTTTGGATGTGAGTGTGGTGAGCAGCAGGGGGTCTGATGCATTTGTTCGCTTATATTTTGAAATAGTTTCAAGATATGTTTGCATTTTTTTTCAGGAATTACACATCACATCTCTTTTGTGTATATAGATTTGATGTAGTGATATACAGGGTTTGGACAATGAAACTGAAACACCTGGTTTTAGACCACAATAATTTATTAGTATGGTGTAGGGCCTCCTTTTGCGGCCAATACAGCGTCAATTCCTCTTGGGAATGACATAAACAAGTCCTGCACAGTGGTCAGAGGGATTTTAAGCCATTCTTCTTGCAGGATAGTGGCCAGGTCATGACGTGATGCTGGTGGAGAAAAACGTTTCCTGACTCGCTCCTCCAAAACACCCCAATGTTGTTCAATAATATTTAGATCTGGTGACTGTGCAGGTCATGGGAGATGTTGAACTTCACTTTCATGTTCATCAAACCAATCTTTCACCAGTCTTACTGTGTGTATTGGTGCATTGTCATCCTGATACACGGCACCGCCTTCAGGATACAATGTTTGAACCATTGGATGCACATGGTCCTCCAGAATGGTTCGGTAGTCCTTAGGAGTGACGCGCCCATCTGGCACAAGTATTGAGCCAAGGGAATGCCATGATATGGCAGCCCAAACCATCACTGATCCACCCCCATGCTTCACTCTGGGCATGCAACAGTCTGGGTGGTACGCTTCTTTGGGGCTTCTCCACACCGTAACTCTCCCGGATGTGGGGAAAACAGTAAAGGTGGACTCGTCAGAGAACAATACATGTTTCACATTGTCTACAGCCCAAGATCTGCGCTCCTTGCACCATTGAAACCGATGTTTGGCATTGGCACGAGTGACCAAAGGTTTGGCTATAGCAGCCCGGCCGTGTATATTGACCCTGTGGAGCTCCCGACGGACAGTTTTGGTGGAAACAGGAGAGTTGAGGTGCATATTTAATTCTGCCGTGATTTGGGCAGCCGTGGTTTGATGTTTTTTGGATACAATCCGGGTTAGCACCCGAACATCCCTTTCAGACAGCTTCCTCTTGTGTCCACAGTTAATCCTGTTGGATGTGGTTCGTCCTTCTTGGTGGTATTCTGACATTACCCTGGATACTGTGGCTCTTGATACATCACAAAGACTTGCTGTCTTGGTCACAGATGCGCCAGCAAGACGTGCACCAACAATTTGTCCTCTTTTGAACTCTGGTATGTCACCCATAATGTTGTGTGCATTGCAATATTTTGAGCAAAACTGTGCTCTTACCCTGCTAATTGAACCTTTACACTCTGCTCTTACTGGTGCAATGTGCAATTTATGAAGATTGGCCACCAGGCTGGTCCAATTTAGCCATGAAACCTCCCACACTAAAATGACAGCTGTTTCAGTTTCATTGTCCAACCCCTGTACGTCTCCATGTAGTCTCTCTTCACATTTTGCCTGAAACTGAATTAAACTGAAAATCAAAAACACAGGTTGACCCATTGCTATAAAATATTGTGCAGAGATGATAGAGTCACACTAACTTTGGTTGTCCCTTGACTAGTGACACAATAAAGGCTGACATTTTTATCTCCTAGCAGTATGTTTTACTGTCAACTAGATCACAGTACACACAAGTCAATAATTTGTACCTTATGGAGGCCACTCTTGAACCTCTGGTTATAATTCTGTACCCTAAAACACAAGTATCTGTGGACCTGTGCAAAGTTATTTCTCCAATCATACATTTGGAAATGGACTCTCAAAGAGAACCCACACAGACATGGGTAGAACATGCAAACTCCACACAGAAAGGCACCAGCCAGATGGTGGATTTGAATCCAGGACATTCTTGCTGTGAGGCTAACCACAACACCACCATGCTGCCCAAATAACTTTTGTTAAAAAAAAAATCTATATCTATATCGCTCCCTCTCTCTCTATCTATCTATCTGTGTGTGTGTATATATATATATATATATATATATATATTGTGTGTGTGTGTGTGTGTGTGTGTGTGTATAACAGTATATGTATATATTCACAATAACTAGGTTCTAATCCAGATGTAATTTTAAGATTTCTCAAAAGAATGAGTAAATGCCCCGTTAATCCACTACTGTTATGCATACTAGCAATTTGCACAGCTGGCCCTAATCCACTAATTCAGTTATTAATTTTCTTTTCTTTATATAGCACGGATTTACTTCAACAGTCTCAGATAAAAATCTTATAGAGACAAACCTAAATGTTCTTGTGAACAAGGATAAAACAGCTGGCGTTTTGTTGAGGCAAATAAATAAATGAATTTTTTTTCAAAAATCACACCACCATGGAATTCCAGAGGCAAAAAATCATGTTTTGGGAGAGAGGACAGAGAGAACAACGCATAAACTACATGAGAAAGACACAAAGCTAACAACATGCAGTAGTGGATTATAAATACACGGGGAGTGTAGGAGAGTAGAAGAGAGATGCTCAGTGCATCACGATAGGTCCCTGAGGAGCCTGAGCCTATAGCACCATAACTGAGGAACTGTTCAGGGTCACCAGTCCTAACTTTAGGTTGTATTAAAAAGATAACTTATAAGTCCAATTTTTAAAAAAAACAAAAAAAAAAACAAAAGCTGAGAGGATGTCTGACTTCTAAACTAAAACTAGGAGCTAGCTCCACAGGGGCGATGCTTTATAGTTAATGCCTCCTTTTAGGACTCACAAGAAAACCTTCTCCTGGAGAGTGAACTGCTCTATTATGCTACTATGATGTGATAGAGCATCATCATCATCATTATCATCATAAGGGCTGTGTATGTGGGAAAAAGGAATTAAAATCCTATAGATTTCTAGAGCTAATGAAGAGAAGCTAATAGGGGAGAAATATGATCTCTCATTCTAGTCTTTTTTAGTGTTCTTGCTGCAGTATTCTGGATGAAGTGCAGGTTACTCAGAGAACCCTTTGAGTATTCTGATAACAAAAAAGTCACAATGTCCATGGAAGACTTTTTCAGCATCAATCTGAGACAAGATTTTTTTGTAAGGTGCTTAGGGCAAAATATAACTTTGATTTTGTGAGAATTTTGAAAGAAACTGGCTAATCCAGTGCTTCAGAGTTGTATTTTCATGTTGCAGTAGTTTAATCAGTTAATTTGCTCCATTTAACTTCATAGATAATTGTAGGTTGGTGTTATCTGAAATGTATGCATTACTTCCTAACAATATTGCATAGGAGAAGCATATTTAATGTGAAAAGCAGTGAATTCCAAAAGCTCAGTGAATTCCTGTGTGGTACCATGATAGGGTGCCACCTGTGCAACAAGTCCAGTCGGGAAATTTCCTCACTGCTAAATATTCTACAGTCAGCTGTTAGTGGTATTATAACAAAGTGGAAGCAATAGGGAATGACAGCAACTCAGCCACAAAGTGGTAGGTCACATAAAATGAGAGTGTGGTCAATCGATGCTGAGGTGCACAGAGGTCCCCAACTTTCTGCAGCGTCAAGCTCTGCAGACCTCCAAACTTCATGTTGCCTTCAGAGTAGCTCAAGAATAGTGTGTAGAGAGCTTCAGGGAATGGGTTTCCATGACTGAGCAGCTGCATTCAAGTCTTACATCACCAAGCACAATGCAAAGCTTCAGATGCAGTGGTGTAAAGCACGCCACCACTGGACTCTAGAGCAGTGGAGACGTGTTCTCTGGAGTGATGAATCACACTTCTCCATCTGGCAATCTGATGGATGAGTCTGGGTTTGGAAGGTTGCCAGGAGAACGGTACTTGTCTGACTGCATTGTGCTCAGTGTAAAGTTTGGTGGAGGAGGGATTATAGTGTGGGGTTGTTCTTCAGGATTTGGACTCGGCCCCTTAGTTGCAGTGAAAGGAACGCTTAATGCTTTTTGGAGAATCATTTTGGAGAATTTCCTGCTTCCAACATAATTGTGCCCCAGTGCATCCAGTACATGGATGAGCAGGTTTGGTGTGGAAGAACTGACCTCAACCCAACAGAACACCTTTGGGGTGAATTGGAGTGGAGACTGTGAGTCAGACCTTCTCATCCAACATCAGTATCTGACCTCACAAATAAGCTTCTGGAAGAATGATCAACCATTCCCATAAATACACTCCTAAACCTTGTGGAAAACATTTCCAGAAGATTTGAAAATAATATAGCAGGAAAGAGTGGGCTGAGATCATATTAAACCCTATGGATTAAGAATGGGATGTCACTCAAGTTCATGCATGTGAAGGCAGATGAATGGATACTTTTGGCAATATGGTGTAGTTGTGGATTTCGATTACCCCTAGCTATATCTCTAAATAGGAGAGCTATACCATTTAAACTAAGAGTGATGTTATTGCTCTTAATCAGACAAGGTTTTGGTTGAAATATTTTCAAATTATCTATGTGGCTCACATCATTTGCTAGATACATTGTCAGCAGCCAGCAAGAAGGATGAAATACAGCTAGACATGTTCAGGTTAGACAGGGCCAGGCCCAGATAACTCCATAGAGCTTGACATTGTTTTGGCAGCGTTACACACTTCCCTTTAATGTTAGCCTCAGGAATACGTTTCACTACTGCTAATGAAGTCTCTTAACTTTATATTTCTCACTAGCTTCTCTCCAGGTTTCTTTGCTGGTGTGTTGGTGAGTGTTGGAAACTGGCTGATGGTGAATAACAATCTTGCATTTAGGGACATAATATTTCCTTTCAACACTCAACAAAAATTCCCCATGAGCTGCACTGAAGAGACCAAAAATCTTTTTTTTTTTGCTCTATGCTGTAGACATGTTTATATCTGTTGTAAAGATGGGTAATTCAACTTGGGGATTTACTGTGATTTTGGAGTTAGACTCAAGTCATTTGAGGAGCTGCAGTTTCTGGCACTTTATTTTTTAGCACCAGAGGTGGCTGCCTGACAATAAGCCAACGTGTTTTCATCAGTGCAAAGTGCTCCTTTCAACAGTGCAGTTTTAAATTAATTTTAAATAAAAAGCCACTTGAAATGTAGACTACCGTGCTGCTCCCATGCATACTGTAACTCATGGATGGAAATGCACCCAGTGCTGGTCTCAAATAAGGTTCTAAACAGTTAGACTGACTACAGTGGCATTTGGTATGCACATTTAAGTTTTGTATTATTTCTTCATGATGGGAAATTTTCGTTTGCTGATTGTTTTATGGGGCAATATCTGTAAATCTAATGACATTCCATTTCCCCAAGATGTGCTGTGGTATTAATTAACAACATCAAACACAGTGAACAGTATACTGAATATCAGTAAGTTAGCACACTGGCAGTGAAGTAAAGACTCACAGAGCTGATGGCATGGCTGGTGATTCATACTGTAAATTAATTTAATAGCGGCTTGGTTGTAGAAAAAGATTGTGACATGAAAGTGCACTGATCTCCAGCTTTTACCTCCTCCCACTCCAGATCATACTAATGCTACTTTCAGGTGGCACTTTTATGTCATTGTGTTATCAAACTTCCCACTATGGTTTGTTCAAACATTTGAAGACTGAGTCAACAGATGTGCAGTGATATAGAAAATGTGCTCAAATTGAAATATTCTACAAGATCACATAAATAATACTGGCCTTTTTTCTTCTTTTTACTTATTATCAGATTTTATTTTTAGATACTTTGTTCATGGAAATGCTGTAAAATAAAACATGTGTTCCCTTTATTCAAGTAATGTAATCAGCTAAATTTTAACATGTATCAAAGGGCTTCTGTCTAGGAGATCATTTCTCAAAGATATTTTTGTGAGCCATATCAGATCTACATTTGGGCATACGAGGCACATTTGCAGCATCTAACTGAATGGACTGTAAGCTCTTCTCTGTTTCAGGCACACTTTGTGCTTCAGGCTGATAAGGCCGGTGTATTTTACAAACAAATCCTGCATGCTGAAGCTCCAGTCTTGTCATCCTCCCCTTGAGGAGTCCTGCAGAATGCAATCGTGTTGTTTCTCATTGTTAAATTTTTGCGTGACGTGCTCCTCTCCTGTGCTTTTATCATTGATTAAAGTACGATTCTCTTCCCACTCACCTGCACGCAGTGCTGCACACAAATGCACCCATTCACCTGTGCACACATGAGCACAAAAGCACCTGTGCATGGGAGTGCTCTGTGTGGCAGAGCAAATATGTCTGTTCCCCAGACAACAAGAGATAATAGAGCCATTATAACAGGACAAACAGATTACACAGCGCAGTGCACCAGTGGACTCCACAGAGCCCATCAACAACATCAAAGAAATACTTTAAGACACTTGAATAATTTATCCTACAATTGATGATTTTTTTTCTTCAAGCTAAGAAATCCTATTTTGATGTGTCAGAAGTTATACAGCAGGGACAAACAAGCAAACTGATAAGCTTTCATGAACATATGGTCTTATCAGCTGAAGATAGACAGTGCCCAAGTGGATATTATTTGATACAATAAATGTCAGAGATGATTACTTTTACAAGTTAATATCCACTCTGTAGGTCTGTAGGTCACTCCTCTGAGTCCCTGTAAAGCCCTGTTAATCATCTTCTATTTATTGCCTTGGAAATGCAAGGACACTAATGAATGCTGGAGCCCGAGAGCGCCGACTGACAGGACATCACTGTGAATATGATTTCATTGCCCCCCCTTTTTAATATCTTTCACGTCTTCTCATATTAGTCGTATCACTTCCAGGTCCACATTTTTAATGTTACATTCAGGTGCTTATCTGTCTAGATTTAAGACTTCAAATCTATTCAGTTCAATTTTATATATATAGCTCAGAACAAAAGTCACCTCAAGGCACTTTATATTGTAAGGTAAAGACCCTACAATAATACTGAGAAAACCCCAACAGTCAAACGACCCACCCGTAAGCAAGCGCTTAGTGACAGTGGGAAGGAAAAACTCCCTTTTAACAGGAAGAAACCTCTGGCAGAACCAGGCTCAGGAAGGGGCAGCCATCTATCATGACTGGTTGGGAGTGAGGGGAGGGAGACAGGACAATGTGGATGAGAGCCAGAGATTTATAATAACTAATGATTAGATGCAGATTGGGGTATGATCACATAGAGAGAGAAAAGAGGTGAATGAAGAAGAAACACTCAGCCCCCCAGCAGCCTAGGCCTATTGCAGCATAACTAAGGGAGGTTTCTAATAGAGAATATACATCAGAAACTGAATCAATAACACACTTCTACGAGCCTGCTGACACGAAGCTCAAATGACAAAACAAAAGTAGTTTTCAGTTGGCATAATGTCTTTGAGTGTAGACCGTAATGTTGAAAGATTCTCTGTGGACTTCATTTGTGTTAATCTGCATTCACTGTTTTGTAATCTAATGAAAGCTGTCACTCCTTCACAGCTGCCACTGTAATTCATTATTTCCAAATTACTCGCTGAGAACAAATTTAAGCAATAAGAATCAATATCAATTAATCTGCTAATTTCGGGCAAGATGGGAAGAAGACAGATGGCTCAGTTTACAAATCTGTCCTGAGATGTAATTAGAGTTGCCAAAGACTTTTGGGATGCCACGGCCATGTTTTTGCTACATTTTCCACATGACATTAATCCAGAAATATATTTTTTTCCCCCGCATTAATTAGTAAATTCAGTGAGTAGACTGAAGAGTCGCTTATGATTTGTATCATATTTTTCTCCATAAAGAGCATTTGCATTAATATCTTACCCAGAGTTGGAAGTAACAAATTGCAAATACTTTGTTACTGTGCTTAAGCAGAATATTCAGGTATTTGTACTTTACTTGAGTATTTATTTTTCTGACTACTTTTTAGTTTTACTTCCTACATTTTAACACAAATATCTGTACTTTCTACTCCTTAAATTTTCAATGCAAGCTCATTACTTTAGGTGTAACACATTTGAGGGGAGTTACTTCACACAGTTTTCCTGCTAGCTAAAAGTCCAGCTGCTGTATTTCAAGAGAGAGAAAAGAGTGAGAGATAAATTCACTCTGAGATGGAGAAAGATGTAAGAAGACAAAGCAGGAGAGGAAGAAAAGAGGTTATATTTACAGGTAAAGACTTTAAAGCTTACATGTAATCTTCTAATTTTTTAAATCGGATCTTGGATCTGTACATGATGCGAAGTTTTGCTTTTTCATAGTGTGAAACATCCTGCAAAACAAACTGCAAAACTGAGGTAGACTAACTTTGTGTTAGTGCAGGATAAAAAGGTTAGCTTGTCTTACTGTGGTGAATTCAAACTAAAGCTCTGTGTTAGTGCACATGGCTGTTTTGTTCATGATCAGAGTTAGGTTACATTGAGTGTAGCAGAGATGAGTTTAAATTTAAGCTGATGATACTTAGATTCAGTCACTGAATTCAGCATTTATACCAACTTTATACTCTCAGTGTAGGGGATGAAAATCAGATAGCTTCACAGGATAGCTTGTGAAATATTGGGTTACATCTTGTTGAATTCAATTTATCCACAGAGACCAGTAAACTTCAGAGTAGCAACAGCACAGGTCAGCTGATCACAGCCTGTACACAAAGAAAATCTGCTGGGGCTCAAAACAGAAATTTGCGGCTGTTTCCAAACGCGGAGCACTGCGACTGATCTTAGGGTTCCTTCACCTGCCAAATCCCACTTAAACTACTGATTATGCCCCTGATTTTTTTTTATACACACACATATACACACACACACACACACACACACACACACACACACATACACACACACACACACACACACACACACACACACATATATATATATATATATATGTATCAACCTAGGACTGCACTCATCTTTCTGTTTAGGTGTGGAGGCAGAGCTCGCCTTCTACAATGTAGGCAACATAAAATAGGGCTATTTTTTAAATTCTCTTACACAGTTGTAATATAATATTATTACATTCTCATGTAATAATATTATATTATTACTATATTAATCAAGCACCAGGTTCAGTTAGCTTTGCACATAAATAGAAGAAAATGCCCTCCAAAGAGCTACTTTTAATTTCTTACCTTGAATACGTTTCAGAGCCTGTACTTTTTCCCTACTACTTGAGTAAAGAAGTTGAATCTGTACTTTAGCTTTCAACATTTTTAACACAAGTATCTGTTCTTCTACTTAAGTAAAGAATGGTCCACTGAATAATCTCTCCACAGGAACTCACTCAAATTGAATCCCAGGTTCCTGCACAGAGGAGAACAAACAGGCGGTGAAACATCACAGAGTCAAAGCATGCGAACGTACAGGTTGAAGGAGACAACTTCACTGTTTCCAGTGTAACAATTGTGCGTCTACTGAAAGTCTTCTTAATCTTAAATAGTGATCACCAAATCAGACCATTAACAACTTGTGAGTTCATCTCGCCCAGGTGTGCAGGACTTCAAAGGCAGGGAACAGGAGGGCCCGCCTCTGAAACTCAGGTGTGGTTATCTCACACAAATGCACACATACTGCAAATTTTGGTATCGATCTGATACCAAGTGAATACAGGGCAAATATTGCCGATACCAGTAACGATACAGATACCGATACTATCGCGATTTCTGAGATGAATCATTATCAATTTGATCAGTCTGAACACATTTTAATGACCACTAAATCATTGTGATTTTTACTTTCCACAATAATTACAAAAAACCTCCATGCTTTTCAGCATTCATGGATTTTGAAACTGTTTTTGTAGACCTGGAATGTAACTGCGCAGTCAACACAAAAAGTTATTATATTCAGACATTTTTCTTAATTCTTGTTTGAGGTATTTTTTTCAGTTTCAGTAAAATAATTTAACACGATTGAGTGGGCTGAATAAATTATTTGAATGTCTGAATATAGTTTATAAGTAATCAGTCTGTGGAAGTAAACAACTATGATGACCAGTAACATTTTAACATTAATTAGTGCTCAAAAACTGATCTGAAACATTAGTTTCACCACTATATGAGCTACCAGGATATTCTTTGTCTTTCTGGAAGGACTGTGACAGTGGGCTCTGTCTCTGTGCTGGGGGTCTGGGTCTGTGTGAGGGATTTCCTCTTCTCTTTGTTCTGGGGCAAAGCGTGTTCTTTTTTGTGCTCTATCATGTCTTTATGTACAGGTGCTGGTCATAAGTTAGAATATCATGAAAAAGTTGATTTATTTCAGTAATTCCATTCAAAATGTGAAACTTGTATATTATATTACTTCATTACACACAGACTGATAGTTTTTCAAATGTTTGTTTCTTTTCATTTTGATGATTATAACTGACAACTAACGAAAACCCCAAATTCAGTATCTCCGGAAATTTGAATATTTCCTAAGACTAATACAAAAAAAGGATTTTTTAGAAATGTTGGCCAACTGAAAAGTATGAACATGAAAAGTATGAGCATGTACAGCACTCAATACTTAGTTGGGGCTCCTTTTGCCTGGATTACTGCAGCAATGCGGCGTGGAATTGAGTCCATCAGTCTGTGGCACTGCTCAGGTGTTATGAGAGCCCAGGTTGCTCTGATAGTGGCCTCCAGCTCTTCTGAATTGTTGGGTCTGGCGTATCACATCTTCCTCTTCACAATAGCCCATAGATCTTCTATGGGGTTAAGGTCAAGTGAGTTTGCTGGCCAATTAAGAGCAGGGATACCATGGCCCTTAAAGCAGGTACTGGTAGCTTTGGCACTGTGTGCAGGTGCCAAGTCCTGTTGATGACCTCTCGGATGTCTCAGAAGTAACACGAGTGGGACCAGAACAGCCAGCAGATGACATGACACCCCAAACCATCACTGACTGTGGAAACTTTACAGTGGACCTCAGCCAACGTGGATTCTGTGCCTCTCCTCTCTTCCTCCAGACTCTGGGACCTTGATTTCCAAAGGAAATGCAAAATTTACTTTGATCAGAGAACATAACTTTGGAGCACTCAGCAGCAGTCCAGTCCCTTTTGTCTTTAGCCCAGGAGAGACGCTTCTGACGCCGTCTCTTGTTCAAGAGTGGTTTGGCACAACGAAACCAGCTGAAACCCATGTCTGCATACGTCTGTGCGTGGTGGTTTTTGAAGCACTGACTCCAGCTGCAGTCCACTCTTTGTGAGTCTCCCCCACATTTTTGAATGGCTTTTGTTTCACAGTCCTCTCCAGGGTGCGGTTACCCCTATTGCTTGTACACTTTTTTCTACCACATCTTTTCCTTCCCTTCGCCTCTCTATTAATGTGCTTGTACACAGAGCTCTGTGAACAGCCAGCCTCTTTAGCAATGACCTTTTGTGTCTTGCCCTCCTTGTGCAAGGTGTCAATGGTTGTCTTTTGGACAGCAGTCCAAAGTCAGCAGTCTTCCCCACGATTGTGTAGCCTACAGAAGTAGACTGAGACCATTTAAAGGCCTTTGCAGGTGTTTTGAGTTCATTAGTTGGAGTGTGGCACCAGGTGTCTTCAATATTGAACCATTTCGCAATATTCTAATATACTGAATTTGGGGTTTTCATTAGTTGTCAGGTATAATCATAAAAATGAAAAGAAATGAACATTTGAAATATATCTGTGTGTGTGTAATGAATGAATATAATATACAAGTTTCACTTTTTGAATGGAATTACTGAAACAAATCAACTTTTTCATGACATTCTAATTTTATGGCCAGCACTTGTATGTTGGTGGTGTTGCCACAGTAGAGAATTTCCTTCCAAAACACATCACTGTTTTCATTTACAGCTGTAAAGTATTGTTATACATTGCTCCATTTTCTCACACCTGATGTAGACTTCTGTGCGCCTATGTTATAACCTACGTAAGTGCTTGTGCAAGGTGCATTGTGTGTTAATCACCATGTGGGGGTATCCCGGGGTTTTATATGCGAATTGCTGGCCAACAGAAACAAATAAAATGCTGGAATTTTTTTCCGTCCTGGGTCCTCGTTCTCATCTGGTTTTGTTTTTTGGATGCAAACATATTTGTCCCTCTAGTTTTCCGCTTCTTTGTACATGCCCTCACATCCATTCCAATAATTTCAGTAATCTCCCTCCAGGACATTTGTGAGTTTTTATATAGATGCTGTGATTGTTATTTCTTATATTGCCACAATGATTGTTATTCTCTCATGAATACATTCAAAAACTTCAGTGAAAAAGTAACCAGAAATACACAGGAGGAATTGACAGTGTCAAACGGGCCAATCGCAGTTGCTGTGGGCTGTATCAACCCGACGTGTAGTTACATTTTTCAGGAAGTGCACATCAGGTTATGTTGTAGGTTAGGGTGTAGATCTCCCAATGATGCATAAAGCCTCAGGCACTCCCTGCAGCCTTCATGCTTCTGATGCCGCTGAGTCATGTGATCACACAACAACTAAAGCAGAGCAGGGAGGTGGGGGTGGAGCAAAGTGTGCCTGCATTAGAGGAAGTGTTTGTACAGATGTGAACTTACAGAAGACAAACAAACTAAAACATCAGGCCTATCAAGTTAGTATTGGTCTGATACCAATATCGGCGTTAGAATTAATACTATCGATATTTGGATCGATCCGCCCCCTGCCCCTAATAAATACACCCAGAGAGAGGTAGAGGAGAGAGAAAACAAAGGGGAGAGATAAAGAAAAAAAAGGGTGAGCCAGCACAGGAGGACCATGACGGACAGAAGCCATTCTCCCTTTGTCCGTATGTAGAAGTAATCGCTGCTCATTGTTCAACAAATTCAGTCGGCTCATTTGTAGTCAGCACACACCAGCACACACTCTGAACTTCACGTAAGAATTTTTCAAATGACCTGTGCCACAATGATACACCTACACAAAATATTTTTACTTTAAGTTTTCTGTTTTAGATTTTGTTGAGGAAACTCACTTCCTTCATGAAATTTACAATAGTTGAGATTCATTCTGGCAACACTGTTGTTTTAAAAAATAAGCTTCCACTTACTTCTCATATTCCTTATCAACAAATAGAGTTTCATCATTCACATGATTTAAGTATTCAACTTCGGGGGATGTTGGAAACTATACACACAAATGTACAGCGATGGTCTGTTTCCTCGTGTTTCACAATAAGTAGGAGGTCAGGA
Organism: Pterophyllum scalare; assembly: GCA_024447675.2. Classification (NCBI taxonomy): domain Eukaryota; kingdom Metazoa; phylum Chordata; class Actinopteri; order Cichliformes; family Cichlidae; genus Pterophyllum; species Pterophyllum scalare. The sequence goes on from JAMQGT020014160.1 coordinate 65,650, forward strand.
AAAAAATCAAAATCACACATTTTGAAACTGAAATTTATCATAAGCAGTACTTCAGGGTAGATTTTGAAAGAAGCGTAGCTGCTTTGGCCACTGTGGGATGTAGTAACATCATAACTCTGTGTTGCCTGTTGTACTTGTAATATTATAATAAATCCTGCTACATAGTGTGTGGGAAACCAACATTTTTTGACTGGATGAACAGATGGGTCATTCATTTTTTACATTTACATTTCTTTTTTTCCTTTTTTTTTAACAGAATCAAGCTCAGCACAAATTGAAAGATCAAGACTTTATGTTCATATTATCATGTTTAGTTATGGGAAAAGGGTTTGATTTTTCTTCCACTTCAGTCTGTTCCCTCAGTAATGAACAAACAGCAGATCTCAGACCTCTCCGTGAAAAATTAGGGAGTCACTTTAATGTCAGTGCTTGGCACGAAATATGATCTGTAATTGCTCTTTGCTCGCAGATACCAACAAAGCTGATGTGGATGCTAATCCTCATTTTGGCTGCTATTACTTTTATTGTATCATAAAGAAGATCTATCACTGCTTCGAGCTGCTGAAGTCCAGTGACACATACCTTAAGTGTGTCATGTAAGTAAGTGTATTTGGACAAGACACTGCAGGATTTCTGGTTTTAATCCTATGCAGGGAGGTTTTATATACATATTAGTTGGTACAGTGATTACTTATTGTTTTGATTACTAAAAGCAAACTTAAACCTGGGTAATTGTGATTGTGTTTTATTTTTTGGAGTGAGGTAGGAACAATATACTAGCAAATAATTGCATGTTTGCAAGATTGAATTCATTTATAGTTGTGTTATTTTGCCAGTATTCTTACCAGTAACACCTGATATTTTATTTATTTGTTTATTTTATGACTAAGTGCTCTACTTTGCTAACCCAGTAGCTGCTAAAATTGTAAGAATTCGTCAAAAATAGCTGCAGAAAGGGGCTGATGAAGCATGAGCAGGCCAATGATAACACCAAAATAATAAACCAAGAAACGCAGAATGTATGTGAAACACAGGAAGACTGCAGAGTTGGTCAACAACCATGAGCCATTTTGAGCAAAAGATAGCTCAAACTAGTCAGCTAGGTTAGCAAGTTGCATTTATAAATTAATTTTAATGTTAGACGGACCACTGATTTTAGCTAGCAAAGAACAGGCTTAGAATAGGCTTAAAACATGCTAACATAGCATAACCGAATAAATAATTAAAAGCTGAAAAAGCCCATATAAAAATTCACCACCAGTACTGGTGTTATCATTTAGGTTTTTTTTGTTTTAAATATTTTGTTACTGCGCTGTAACATTGTCTATTCCTGCTGTAAATCCCTGTTTTACCACGAGGGGATCTGCTGTGATGTACTCCCTTTTGGAGTCAGCCTCCATTTAGGGAACTGCAGCTTTTTCGCACTACGTTGGCTTCATTTTTCAGAACTGGAGGTCCCTGCTTAGTGATAATTTAATGTGCTTTCATTAGTGCAATCTGCTCCTTCCATATTACACACAAAAATAACCACAGTGCTGAAATAAATGTGAACCCACTTAAACTCCATACGATTAATCAAATGGTTGTCAGATGTTTACAGCTGCATTCGAAATCTCACTTAGTATTTTTCTTTGAAGTCCACTAATGAATCCTCAGGACAGTAACACAGTCAGAGCGTTCATATTTACATGTGCAACACATGTAAATATAAATGCTCTGACTGCAAATCAGATCGATCAGGCCAAGTTTGTTTTTAACCTTTTTTTTTTAAGCGCATAGCTAAACACATGCCTGTGTGGGTGTAAAACCATATGGGGATAGGTAGAATCAAAATTTGAGAATTTTAAGAACACACACAGAGACACACACATATATATGCACACAATACACCAGCAATATTGTGTCTCTTGTGGAGGGCAGTTGTTGCAGCATGCCAACTGATGGTGGGTGTTTCTTGGCTATGATTTTGGTCTTTAATACTTGCAGTTGTGATAAAGGAGCGCTAATCAATATGACACTCTTGTTTTAGCTCTACAAGAGCAACAGGTTTCATTCATATTGGGATCTATGAAGTAACATTAAATCACATGCCATGCACTTAAAATCAATTATACTGCATTTAGAAATCCAATTAAATATAGTGTATGAATTCTATTGTTAGCCCCACAGGTTGATTTCCAATAGTCTGTTTGTGTGTGAGTCAGCAGCTTGTGGTCTAAAGATAAAGTCTAATTAAGCTAAAAGCTTCACTGGCTCCCCCACGACTCTTTTCCAATCCTTCTTCCAAACTCTTTTACTTCGCTGGAAACTTCAGACTAATTGGACACCCCTCCTGCCATAATCTTTGAGCCCAAATAAGATTAATGAGCAGACACATTTCTGTGGCATGCACCTATTCAATCCTTTTTTTTTTGGCAGGGCACACAGACTCTTTGGAAGATTTCTTGCTTGGTCATGTTTGTAAACAAAAGCTGATCCGGGCCTTTTTGAGACACAGGGTACAGTAACACCGGTGGCTTCACAAGCACCCCACACTTTAGTTAAATCTTTCTGCATCACTAATTTCTGCTGTCTTTCTGCTCTCTTCTCAGGCTATGGGCATGCAGCGCCAGGGACCGATGCAGGAAAGGCCTTTTGCATGTTTTATGCCGTCCTTGGAATCCCTTTGACTCTTGTCATGTTCCAAAGTCTGGGTGAGAGGATGAACACTTTTGTCAAGTACCTTCTGAAACGCATCAAGAAGTGCTGTGGCATGCGGATCACTGATGTGTCCATGGAGAACATGGTGACGGTGGGATTTTTCTCCTGCATTGGCACACTGTGCATTGGGGCCGCTGCGTTCTCCCATTATGAGGACTGGAGCTTCTTCCAGTCTTACTATTATTGCTTCATCACATTAACAACTATCGGCTTTGGGGACTTTGTTGCCCTTCAAAAGAATCGGGCCCTCCAAAAGAAGCCCCTTTATGTGGCCTTTAGCTTCATGTACATCCTGGTGGGCCTTACAGTCATCGGCGCTTTCCTCAACCTGGTGGTCCTCCGGTTCCTGACTATGAATAGTGAGGATGAGCGGAGGGATGCCGAGGAACGGGCTTCACTTGCTGGTAATCGGAACAGCATGATCATCCACATCCAGGATGAATCGCTGCATCGGGGCCGGCGGCGACGGGAGCCATACCGGGCAGAGGTGACTGATTTGCAGTCAGTGTGCTCCTGTATGCACTATCACTCACATGACAGCTCTGGGCCAGGGGTGGGAGGTCTGGGATGTGCCTTCACCCACCAGAACTCATTCAGCTCACAGCTGAACCCCAACCAGTACTTTCACTCAGTTTCCTACAGGATCGAGGAGATCTCGCCCAGCACCTTGAAAAACAGCTTTTTCCCTTCACCCATCAGCTCGGTGTCTCCAGGCCTTCACAGCTTCACAGACAATCACCAGCTCATGAGGAGAAGGAAATCTATCTGAACCCCAACAACCACAGGACCATAAGTTGTTTTATATACAAGGTCAAACATTTCCAATGCTGCTCCTTTACCAAATCTTATTTCAGCACTTTTTCTCCAGTTTGGTCGTATGTAATCCAAGTATCCCTCTGAACAACTGAAGAACACGGCTCAGAACAGCAAACGCGGACACAGGGGGATGCAAAGCATGAAGCATGGATGTCTATTTTTTCAAGAGATTGCTCCATTTAAGAAACACACAACACAAACTTCAAGACTTTCCTTATTACAGATTTACACTACAAAATTCATATATGAACTTTGGTTACATGCCAAATGATGCACACTGGGAAAATGCTATTTTTCAAAGGGAGTTGTTTCACCTTAACTTGAAGCAACATTTACCGTTACGTATGTTTCCATTGCCTCACTATAGACAGAGAATTTAAAGTGACTTAAAGCATCAGGTATTGTTTTCTATAAGCAATCATGTATTTAAATGGATTCACAACACATCAAGCCAAAATATTGTTGCCAATATTAGCATGTGCATTATATGTCATTTAATAGTATGCCATGGTTTTTGTGACATTGTTTGTTCAGAGCATTTGTGTGAAAGACATCTGTACGTCTTAGATTCAAAGGATCATGCTGCTGTTATTGATAATCCCCTCCATTCTAGAAAGATCACACCTGGCTACAAAAGCTTTATTTTCACCCACACCCACAAAACCCAGCCCTCAGTGCTATGCCATTAAACAGATTTCCCACTTTTGGGGTCTAACCTACCAAGAGTCTGATAATGATTTTTTCCCCCCACTGACATTCATACTGAATATGAGTTCAGTTAAAGTGCAGAGGCTTCTCTCTGCACTCATGATTTTGCACAGATAATTAGTAAATATGAAAAAAATGTTGTAGTAAGAGTTGCCTTAATGGATAAGAATGCAATGCATCCATGTATTGTATAACAAATGGGTGATTCAGCGCTTTGGCTTCCAGCCATTTGGAGGGCACACATAAAACTGATTCTGGAAAAATATTGCTCAATATACTAAAGATGCAGTACAATTTCAGACTTTTAGTCCCTAATATAGTTCAGTGCCCTTGGACAACTGGATCCTACACTTCTCATAATGAAATCTTTCATTTGACAATGAACGCTTCTTAAAAATTCTAAAATTTAAAATGCAAGTTTTGGCTATAAAAATTTAAGTTTGGCAAATTACTCTGGCATACCTCAAATAACTCCATAAAGAGCTTTTGCAGATAGAGTTGTAGTCATAGACAGTAAATAAAAGATGGACATATTCACAGTGATTACCTATTACTCTGTAAAGGAATTTTTGCCTTTTTGCCCGTGCTTAGTTGAATCAGACAGTGATGCGCTAAAGCATACCTTGCTTCATCATCAATTTTTCTCTAAATAGAATCTCTAAATTTTTTGCAAAAAGGGACATGAAGTTGTCCTCAACAAAATATTAAACTAGCACTTGCAAACCTAAACTTATCAAGAAAATGTTTACTGAGATCATACATTTGAGATCATAAATCAAATGAGCAGTAGGTTTGCCTTTCCCTAGACTTCATGTGCAACCATAGGAGTCAGCGCCCCCTGCTGACAGTTAGAAAGAGTGACAATTTAAGACACTGGGCTTTTCAGACTTGGAAGGAATGGCCAGCTTTTTTTCAGGCTCTTAGTGGCAAGTAAATTGAAGCATTATGGGAAATGCTGGTCAGCACTATTAATGAATCAAACTGAAATGGTAGAATTTAGTACAATTAAATAACTCCAGCTGAATTTATAAGCAGCATAAGTTTCATTAAAAGACATGTGTGAGCAGTAGTACACGATGCATGTCTGTGGCAGCTAACCTGGAGTGTGCTGCTGAAACCTGCACAGATGTAACCACGTAGGACTGAGAGCAGAAGTGCTCACAGTGACGGAGAAGCATGCAGATCGGAACTGACAACTCTTGAGATTTGGATGCACTTTGGAGCCATTAGGGAAACACGAGCTGATGAACACATCAACAAGGAAAAAAGCTGGAATAGTGAGTATAAGTTAATATGAGGGGACGGCTCAAGATTGTGAGTAAGGAAAGCTCGATAACACCAGGATGATCCTTTCAGTTTCAGAATACCAGACGAAGAAAATGGACGGGGAGGATTCTTTTGTTGTTGGAAGGCTTATCGGAGGAAGTGCATGAACTTTATGTTGTGAATGGGGAAAATTTTCATTGCAACTAAATATGCTAATTGCAAACATTTAAGAATGAATTACAAAACAAGGGAATTTTCTTTTGATAAAATCCTGCAGTAATTTACCTTCCTTTCTGATTTTTCATTCAACCCCCCCCCCCCACACACACAAAAAAACATAACAAAACAAACAAAAAACCCCTCCCCAAATTTTCAATCAGTCCCCCTTTTTTGATTTCCTATAGGTAACAAATGCAATCCAGGAAGTCTGAGTGCATCGGCGAAACAATACAAGGTACATATCTAATTCTCATTCAGAAATTTTCAGAGCATTGCAACTTGTAAACATCATCTCCCTGAAGCCCGTGGCAAAGAAATACTTGACTAATGTTGGATGTTCATGTTGATTTTTGTTGTTTTTTTTTTGGTTTTAAAGCCCCATCTACTTTACTGGTCACGTGTTAAAAATTTCATTGTGTAAATTAGTTAGGATTAAAGTGCTAAATGCATTTTAACATGTAAATGTAAATTTAAATGTATATTCTTTGTAAACTATGGAGCAGGATGGGGAGGGTTTCTTTCTTTCTTTCTTTTTTTTTAAGTTACACAGGTCTGGGAGTCTTTTTATTCCTATAGCAGGTTATGTAATTTAAAAGCAGTGAATACTTCTGGAAACCTGGTAAAACTTCTGCACTTTAACTTTCAAGTTAAAGTGTGACCTTCAGTATTCTTTGCAGCCTTGTGTTTAACAGGCTTTCATTAATTTCCTGGGTACCTGAGCATGCCTCACAAGATGAATGCCATTCTGTTTGGTCAAACGGTAAAATGCTATGGATCCTCGTGACAAACATAGGCATGGAATCCAAGATGAGCCCTAAAAGCATTGTTTCATTATTGGAACTATACTGGCTTTTAAACATTTTGTACAGGATATTTAGATAACAATCTTTGGAATAAAAAAAAAAAGCCTTTTCATGGCTGAGATGCATATGTATTTTTACACATTAGCATATGTGCCTTGAAGAAACAGCAGTCAGTGTTTCTGTTAAAGTGGGCACATTTAAACTGCAGATCTGTTTGTATGTTAGCAAATCTATTGTTAGACTATGGCAGTCTGGCTTCAGGGCTAACAATAGAGCAGACGCGCTTAACATAGAGGCAGATTTCAGTTCTGATAAGTTCATATGATGATAAAGAAATCAATCATCTTGAACCCACCACGCAGAAGCACGCACTCACCCACTGGCAAAGCAGACTGAATCACTTCCTAACTTTTAAAAGACACAATCGTTTCGTAATGGTTCAAACGATAATTCTGGTGTCTAGCAGCTTGGGAATCCTTCTCATAATGTTGGGTCTTTACTCCTCTCAGTAATAATGACACTGTGCTTTCAGAGATAATTGCTGAGCTTTGCCACAACCTCCAACAATGACGTCAGCTGGTGAAGAAACACAAGGAGAGTGATTATTTGAAAGGATATAGCATGCAATGTTCAACAAAACTCATGAAAAAGACCAAAACCATGGAAAAAGTATAGTGTGTGTATCTAAATTCTAATATATCTTATTACATTGAATGATAACTGTTAATGTTCTGTTTTTCAGTGTTTGGGTAGCATTAATTAGAAAGTAATTTGCTCAGTTGTTGCATGCTGATGCAGCACATTTTTAAAGCTGCATCACTTATTGTTTGGCAGCTGAAGTTGAATGAATCAGCTGACCTTATCTTCTCAAGGCAGTATTTAGCTATGTGAGGTAGCTTCCGGTTGCTACCATTAGCTAATGTCACAGTCACACAGTGGTTGGAGACCACGGCACAACCAAAATTATTGTGACTGTGTGCAATGGACTTTTGAAATGTTTCCTTTGAAGATGGGGACCGAGTCTGTGACCACTTGTGACCACTACATGACTGGTGATTAAAAAGCAATAAGATGGAGTTCATTCCATCAGTCTGCAATTGAATAGGGTCAAGTTGGTAATTACATGTCAACATTTGGGATAATGCAGCAATTAACTGTGATAAATTGTCAGAAATCACTGATGCCATCTACTGCCACAAAAATTCACATTAAATGTAAATTCACATTAACCACAAACATTCAGAATCTAGACAGAACCTCACAGATCTGAAACAGAAATTCAGAAGTTGCTGCAGGATGGTGATTTAACAGCAACATGACATTGGTGCTCAGCAACTTTGTTTTTACATAACCACACAAAAACATCAACTAATGTAGATTTAAAAGTCAAGGAAGGAGTCGATGGGAATCCAGCTGAATGTCAAAATAGTGTAAGGTCAGATAGTGAGACGGGTGGATGCTTTATTGATTTTGATCTCTTCGTGGGATTTGTTGAGAATATGAAACCTTAACAAACTCCAAGGTTATCATAATGTAGTTAAAAGAGAAAACAATTGCTCTTGTTGGACATTATTGTACAGATGTTGCAGTGCTTCCACTTCTCACCTGTTGCTCTGATGATACAGTGTAACCAAGTCGTAAAACACCAGAATTATCATTATCATTATCAGAACCTATCATTATCAGAATACTGATAAGGTTAACCAAATATTTACATTCACTAAGTGATCAGTGTCATCTGCTTTCCATCCACTTTCACAGAAAAACTTTCCAAGCAGCATTTCTGGGGAATGTATCAGCCATAATGGATCATTTCATTGTTTATTTATTTTTTTAATTTTTGAATGGAAGAAGCAAACAAATGAACTCATTTAATCTTCATGAACTGTAAGTCAGATCGTTTTTCACCCACCCCCTGCCCCCCAAGCGTGCATATTACTCAGATTTTTCAGCCACTATGCCACATGTCATACTGACGGTCCTCTGTAACGCTGATGGCACGAAGAAACAGCCGCACACGCCATTGCTCTCGCCACACAAACACGACTGCATATTGTCTTCTGCCACGTGGCGTCACACAACACGGAGGTGAATAGATTCCTGTCGGTCACTGGTTACAGCATCTCGTATGTGGCCATGCTTAGCTTCCAGGTGTTCCTTACTGCATGTGGCAGTATGTGCAGGCCATTTCTCTGTCAACAGTGCCATGTTTATCTATGACAGGGACAAAGAGACACAAATTGCACTACTATCTGTGTAATAATAGAAAGTGTGTTCCATAACTTCTATTTGTGAAATATCCTTTGCAATAGGTTCTTCTGTAGGTCTGATGAACAAATAATACCATGTACCATATTCCTTACAGGAGATTATATCTCATCTTGCTGGTTATCATGTGGTTTGACGGTCATGTTGAACCCGCTGACGTCCTCTGTCACAATTTTGAAACTGATGTCTGTACAGTGCTCTCCAATATGGCTCTCTTTTCAACATTTAGAGAAGAGATTGTTGAGATATGTTCAGAGTGCAATGAACATTTTACATAACATTTTACATTTGTATGTTTTCTTCTTTTCTTCCTTTCTTTTTTTTTGGTGAGTGTGTGTGCATGATTTGGTGTGGGTGACTCACTGGGCTTGAACAGCCTGGGTGAAGCCATAACACACTTGAATAAAAATGATGAGCCTCCTTCTGAAACCCTCTGTCTTGTTCTAAATGCCAAACATCTCAAAATATGAAGTCGATTTACCAAATTCAACAAGAGTTTTTGTTTGTTTTTTCTTGTTTTTTAAATTATTGTTAAGACAGTAAACTTCAGGTCTGGGGAGTTCTATTCTTACATATTCATTAAACAGCTGCAGGGCAGTTTCTCAAACTTATTTGTGATCAATTTGTCTAAAGATTTCAAACATGTTGTTGATTTTTTAAAAAGAAAGTTTAAAGGAGGTTTTAAGCCAGAAGCAACTAAAGCCCCCAAAGTATTTGGTGAAAAACTAGAGAGGGTCTTAAGTATTAGGATGGAGAGGCAAGGATCAGAGCAGATTGGAAAAATCTTGCAGGAGAAAATAAGTGATAATTGTATGCAAACCGAATCACTATATGCCTCAGCTTCTTTTTTGCAAGTGTCCATGTTAAAGGGATTAAATTAACCTTTTGAGAAATATGCTTATTTGCTTTCTTCTTGAGAGTAAGATGAGAATATCAATACTCCTTCTAGGGCTACTTACTGTAAGAAAGAATAACAGTTTATTATAAAAACTGGAAACATGGGGGAAAACTGGCCTTCTGATTTCTTGAATTTTGCAAAACAAATTAGTAGAAATGTAGATACTTAATAAAAGAATGTCTATGGGTCTGCTATGGGTCAGACACAACATGAAAAGTAACTTGCGAAGTAACTTGCAGATGTGCAGCAACTGTGAGCAGGTTAAAGCAGCTTCAATAGTGTACCCCATATTGAATGGCTGTATATGCAGTAGCCTGGCCATATGTCCCCTTATATCTAATTGGTAGAATTTTTAAATGAACAGTGGTCCTGTGTGATTACTGGCTAGTATTTGTTAGCAGCCTAAATGCTGCACTCTGGACTAATTGAATACAGGCAAGGGAGGACTGAGAAATGAACAGGAAAAGCATGCTGCAATAATCAAGACAGGAGAAAAATAAAGTGTGTACTAAAAATTCCAGTTGAGTTTTAAAATTCAGATGGTATTCTCTTAGCAGAGAACAAGAATCTCAATTTGGCCAGAGTTGAGATGGAGGAAATTTAAAAATACTGTATCCAGTTAGTGATAGCAGTAAAGCATTCACCGAGGTAGGAGAGGTTGTTGAGGTCGTTAGACTTGAGTACTGCTGCGTATTGGCAGCCTAATGATAAGTTGATGGTCCAATGATAAATTATACAAAGAAAACTGAATGGGTCCAAGGATTGAGCCTTGAGGGACCCCAGCTAGGAGAGATGACAGATGTTTAATTATTAATCCAAATTCTGAAGTGTCTGTCAGATAAATATGATGGAAACTATTTAAGAGCAACGCCAGTGATGCCCAGGACTTAATTTAATAGTAAGTTTAGTCCTCTGCATAAGGCACTGCATACATTAATAAGGGTCCAGCTTGTAAGTATTGAAATTTATGTTATGAAGGATCGCTGGTATCTAGTTGCCACCTTATTCTCTCTGAGTGGCTCATGTAGTGCAGCTGGATGTTTAGTAGGTGGGAGAATGAACAAACATCCCTTTTTATCCCCGTCCCACACCGTAGTAATTATACTGTCAGCCCCGAACATCAGGCAACACAGAGGGCGACACAATAAGAACAGTGGCAGAGGGGCGTTAAGGCCCTCTCTTGGCGTTAAGCCTGTAATTTTGTATCTCAAATAATCATGTAAGCAGAGCCAAGTTTTTCTGCAGTGGTACCAACTCCACCACACCAATAATATGATGCAATAAGCAGGTGCTGGCATTCAGCTTTTTTTTGGTGGATGGGGGGCGAGAGAACAAGACAATGGAGACCAGGACATTTTTTAATGATGATTGAGTCTGCCTGCCTGCCTGATGAAAAAATGCATCTGATAGTACAAACTGCATACTGATCTCACACAAGTCTCTTTCAAAGTCCGCAGGCAGTTTGGCTTCCAAATACAATAAATGAGGCTGATGTGGGAGCGATGGAGCTAAAATTTAAAACAAGCTGCTATCGGAAGGTGATTAAGATCTGCAGATATTCCTGCAGGCAACACACACCACATCATTGTCTTATCTTGGTTGTCTTAAGATATTTAGGCTGAAAAAATATTGCCAGCCCTACATCTTGGAAGTGAAATGTGATCAAAGTGTTTCTGATATGTATGCATATATGTATGTATACTAATCGGTGATATAATGGCAGCACGGTGGCATGGTGGTTAGCACTGCTGCCTCACAGTTAGAAGTCTGTGTTCAATTCCACCTTGACCTGGACCTCTCGCTGTGTCTCCCCGTGTCTGTGTGGTTTCCTCCGGGTACTCCGGTTTCCTCCCGCAGTCCAAAGACATGGGGCTAGGTTAATTGGTCACTCTAAATTGCTCATAGGTGTGAATGGGTGCCTGTCTCTCTGTGTTGGCCCTGCAACAGGCTGGCGACCTGTACAGGGTGTACCCCACCTCTCGCCCTATGTCAGCTGGGATAGACTCCAGCCCCCAGCGACCCTGAAAAGGATAAGTGGAAGAGAATGGATGAATGGATGGAAGTTAATATGATATAAACATTTTGAAATCATTGCAGCAGAGGGTGCACAGCTATCACAGAAACTCACATAATATTATTTTTCTGCCATTGGGTTTTTCATAATTGGCAATAATATTATAATAATTGGCAAACTTATTAAACCAGGCTTCAACAACAGATATATACAAGATGGAATTAAACACATCACATCACCCATTGGTTTTAACTCTGCATTTTCAAGCTTCAACATTGACATTATTGGCTTATTGGAGCCAGAAGTGACAATTAAGTGGTTAAATTAAGCTAAAGATAGCAAGCTTGGTTAGCATGCTACATCCATAAACTGTAAGGCTGCATCACATAGACACAAATAACTGCTTATTAGAGTTAAATTACACACTTATAAAATACTGGACCTTCACTAAGCAAAACTGAAGCAAAAACAGACCACAAAGAAAGCTATTTTTTGGATAAAGACGCTACCTTCAGCTACTCCCTCGCCACAGCGGGTAGCTCACCATTTTTAAATGATGTAACAGCATTGCCAAAGGGACTTTCTTACAATGGTAAATACATGTGTGACTACATATGGCACAAGGTTCAGCTCTGATTATGTATTTACATTGGTCATATGTTCAGGCTGTGAACAAAACTTTTCTATAAATGCTATAGAGTTATTTGCTCATCATCAATATTAGTTAATAAAATGATAATGATGACCCCTCATATAATAATAATAATAATAATAATATGGGGGGTCACCTGTTCTCAAAAGTCTGGAGTTATCCAGGAAATTTGAACTTTTTTTTAATGAAAATGTATTCATCAAATGAGTTGCAAAGTAAATTGGAGGTATAGTCATAGCAAATATAAACTGACAAGGTTAGAAATAAGTATTTAAAAGTTGGCTTTCTTTAAAGAATCTCCTTGCAGACTTTTAGCACGCTAGCTGTCAGTGCAATGCAGTCCTTTTCACTACTGACAATGAGACTCCTGCTTCTTGGATAGCATTTAATGAAGGCATTAGTGTCCTCTTGCTCAGTTGTGTCTCCCGCTTTTCTTTCTGGTCTGCTTAGAGCCAGTTGGGTTCTGTGAAGTGAGCAATATATAGATTTTTACAAAATTTTCAAGTTTTAGGTAGTGTCCCTTTTTTTTCTGACAAAGTTACTCTGTAGAAAATTCTGCTTTTGTTTGGCAGTTTTCACACTTTAACTGCTCATGCTCCAGACTCTCAGCTAGTCTGAGGACTTCTTTAATCAGCAGAACCGTTCTCAGCTCCACAAACATAATTGTAAAAGGGCTTTTTCTCTAATGATCGATCAGCCATTTACCCTGATGATTAATGAAGAGTGATTACATTCATAATTAGTTATATTTTCTATAAAAATAAATGCTTTTTTCCTTTAAAAGTTAAATAATTTCTTAGTGACTCCAAGCAGTTTGTGACAGTGTATATGAGACAAAAACAAAATGAAATCAATAATTGGTGCAGCCACCACCTGAACACCATTCATTCTCTCAAGTGCTCGGTTTTTAGGGTACTGGGCAGGTAGGTAGCTCCACACATTTTGAAGAAGTTGCCGCAGATCCTCTGTGAATTTAGCCCATGTAATCCCAGCCTCCATGATGTTTAGATTAATTTCACTTTGTCATTGAATATAATTTTTCATGATGCCAGCTGTATGTATGCGCTCAAGCTGCTGTGACACTGTGGTCATTTAGAGGTCCAGACAGTAATGTGTCAAGGATAGGAATCTTAAAATGCAAAGCAGCTCTTTTTATAATGCGTGAAAAGGGAAATTGCACATAACTGTAGTTTAGGGGGAAAAGCTTTACATAATATACGATATGATTTTATTAATATTTGAAAAGTTAGAAGTTAGTTCTGCAGCCCTGGCCCTGTCATAAATGAAATAACTATGAGGTCATAATTCTCTTCAAATGAGGTCTTTGGCACCATCTGGTGGTCAGTGAAATATGAAAGTTCCTGCTACTTTTTACTCATATTTTGAGCAGCGAGGTGCCACTCACTTTATACCAGCATAGAATTCTGCTGAGGGTAATGAAAACAAACTCTTGTCAACAAGGCCTCACAGTGAGTGTGCACGCTGGCTACTAAGCTGTAGATCAGTAGAGATCACTGTGCCTTATTGTGACCCTAATCTGTGTAATGACATTAAGGCTGCTAAAATCCACTGCAGCTGTAGTGTCACTGCCTTCAGCCGGGTGGCACGGACCAAAGAAACAGGGACGGCAACAAGAGAGCTCCTCTCCTCTGCAAGATATGATTCAGCAAAAATCCAAGCAAGAGATGTTTGCCAAATCTGTGAGTATATATAAGTCCCTGTTATCTTGGCATTAGAGAAAATCGAAGTAGTAGCAGATGTAGTCATCTTTTACAGTGATGCCCTGTTCCACCTTCTAATAGGGCACAATTAATAAGCAATAGCTTTGCAGTAATGGTCCAGATCAAGCAGATTACAGAAAAATGTAGTACACCAAAGTAAAGGATCTCTGCTCAATTTTAAGTTAGACTTTAAAATTTTAAAACATACTATGAAGTGCCTAACTTCTAGAAAGTTAAACATGCTCGTAAACAATAATTACATTACTGTATGTGTATAATGGACAGATTGGTTTTTGTTGCATTCATTTAATTTAGTTAAATGCACTAATATAAACTAAGTCAACAACTCCTTTTATTTACTGTCAAACTCCTCTGCTTCTGGCAGAACTGATATTTTGATAATTCGCTATTAATTCAATTATTTTTGAAGCTGGAGTCAGCTTCTGTCATACAAAGAGCAGCTTTCCCCTTTTATTTATTTTTTTTACTTCCCTTCATTCAGTTATTTTAAGGACACTTTGTAAAGAGCTGAAACTGTGCTTTAAATGGAAAACTATCTGAAAACAGAATCATTCCATGTAGTACAAACTGTGAACATTCATCTCATGGCCTTTTGTCGTGTTCCTAAACTTCCAGTTTTTAACTTTGTTCTTGAAAGAAGCTGCACAGCTCCTGAAAAATAAATGTGTTAACATTTCATTACATTTACAGGGTGATCACAGTGACAGAACCATTAAGTAAATTTACGACCGCAGCCAACACTCATTGCAAAGTAGCAATCTGTATTGATGACTTTCTAAATTTAAATAAGCCATTATTGTAAGTAAGCAAATCGTTCCACGCTTTATTATAGATGTTCAAGTTTGCAGTTGTAAATGTTATGTTCCCCACACATAAATTTTGAATGTATACTTCTTCTTTATGAAGCTTTTCTATTTGGGCATTCATACAAAACAGCTGAAAACAGGTGGATGTTAGTCTAACGGGTCACTGGCTACCTGTTGAATGCTATAAGGTTATTGTGTATACACCTGGCTAGAAAGTAGTGACACCTACTCATCATTCTTATTAAAATGACTGGTAAAAGTCACATTATTATTTTTGTTATATCAATCATCTGACTCAATAACGTGTCTTTTCTTTAGGGTGTTTTGCAGCAAGAAGAAATGTCGACTATTCAAGTTAAAAATACCATGTTGCATTTGAATGGTCAAAACTTCAGACCGACAGCTAAATATGGCCCCAATTCCAAGACACCTGGCCTCTGTCTGTCACGTGGAAGGGAGGCAACGGGTCACCTTACGACCTCCTTGCCTACTGAGGAGGGCACGACACAGTTGGACTTACTGGTGCTCAAGCCACTGAAACCTGACATAGAGAGAAAGGATGAGATTCAACCCCTCAGACGACCCCTGAAACTTGCCCCTTTGGAACTACCGGAGAAGGTGAAGGAGGCCCAGAAGCAAAAACTTAAGTTTATCCAGCAAGAACCCGATCTGGCCTCATGTAAGCCGGATATGACAGTTAGTGGGCACCAAACGAGGAAGTTAAAATCCTACACGAGGCAGAGACTGGTAAAAGCAGCGGCATGTCCTTCTGCTTCCACTGAAGCACTCAAAGTCCAACAGCAAAACAGATCAGCAAGGCCACAGCTGACACGCTCCAACCCCATAGAGCAGAATGGACCCAAGCATCTGGAGGATGTGGTGTGTCGAGGTACTCCAGCTCCTCTGCTCAGCAAACCTACCCCTCCTTCATCTTTCCCCCAAATTAGAGCTCATGCTGCATGTGGCAGAGAGGCGGCGTGCCAGAGCCCTGGCAAGCTCCAGCACGAGATAGGGTGGAGGCAGCTGAGGCTGACGAGAATACAATGCCTAGAAGAGGATCAGTGCAATTCAAACACGTCAACAGTGGGATTATCAGGAGATGAACGCAAGCTGGTCCAAGGTGTCCAAGGCAAAGGGCACCGGGGAGAGAGAGTTCTTCGAGGACAGCCACATGTTGGAAAAGGCATCAAAGAGCATCCTGCACCTGGAGCCTCCTGGGAGAATGGAAGTGCCAGGAAGAGCCATGAGGAGGATGGCAGTAAGCAGTCTGCAAGCTGCACTCTGAACCGACGGTCGGCTGATGGTGGAAGCAGGGAACATGCACCTGATAGTCTGAAGCCAAGTGCTTCTAACTGTAGATTAAAGGGGAAAAAACCTTTGATTGCAAAGCATAACAATGCAGTCCCTCTGGAATGTCTCTAACTGTGATAAAATAACATGATGTCAAACACACATGCTGTTAGGGACAACCTTGTATTCCAATTGGGAACCTGATTTATAACAGCAGTGATAAATGAAAGTGCCATTTTTACCTGCTTCCTAAAAAAAAAAAAAATTTTATTTTTAATTAAATCTGCAAAAGGCTCCTTATGAAATCTCAGAGGTGAATTTTTACATCCTGTTGGCACGAAGCCAGAGCCAACTCAATATTTTCTTGTGCTAGAAATGTAGAAAATACAGTAAAATAAACAAACAAAACATGGTGTATGATCAGATATGGTAAATGGATTGGTATATATACAGCACTTGAGACGGCATCTCTCATTCACCTATTCATACAGCCCATTCGTTCATACAGGGGTTCAGTATCTTTCCCAGGGACACTATGGCACACAGACCGGAGCAGCCAGGGAACCACCAACCTGCAGTACTACCTGAGCCACATCCACCCCGGATATGTAGATGGATGGATTTGTTTTGCAAAATCTTAATTTCTTCTGACTTTTTAAGCAATTCTACTTAGAGAGACTTATATGTAGCAGCAGGAGTTTCTGAATGCCACCTGAGTTTTTGTTGTTGTTTGATAGCACTCCTCCACTCCGGAAGTGCTTTAATGTGGCTTTTGGAAATGGGCCAGACCGGTAACATTAGAGATATAACTCAGCCTCAAGTAGAAACTCACGATCTTACTGTCATGTTAAATACTGTCTGCTTCATTCATTAAATCATATTTGGTAATTAAGTGCTGTGTTTGCTCTAAATGAATGAAACCATGAATCCAGGACTTCTTGTCACTGCCCCCACTTGGCCAGAAAAAAACTGTCACTGCAAGATTTACTCCTGTGAAAATCAGTGTGGAGTCACCCCCCTTATAAACATGAAGGGAAAGCTTCAAATGCCTTTTAGCTTGCTCAGGCATAGTGCACTCCAACTGTGACCCCCCGGCAACAAAATCTGCTCCAGGGCTCCATTTTCAGCTTATGTACCTGATAGAACTAGTGTGCTGCCAAACAGTTGCCTATTTGCATTCTCATTTAAAATCTGCAAATACAGTGCTGACTCTCAGGAGCCACAATACTATAAAAGACAAACAATCGCAAGAATTTATTTAGCAGCACTGTACTGAAGGGTTCTTTGAGCACAGGCAGTCCTCAAGGGTGGTACCCTGTATGTAGTAATAAGTTGTATTCGAGTCACCTTTTGTTCATCAAAATAGGATTTAAAAACACCAACATGATCCATCTTTAGTACAGTCTTTAGTCTATACTGGATATGGTCTTTTTCTATGGGGAAAAGCACGGCATGGACTGGAAAAGCAGGTTGAAAAGTTAAGGAAAAAACTGGAATAAACATAAGGTAAAAAACATGGTCGGACAGTTTGTTACTTCATATGTTTTTTTTTTCATCTTATTTGTTCAGAAAAACAAAGGGAAAGACACATCATGGCCCAAATCATTACAGGACAGCCCACCAATCAGCCGCCTAAAAACTCAACAGTTCATCAACGAGACGAGTCTCAACAAGTCTTGAGAGCATGGCTTTGAAGGAGGAGAGTGCCGTGAGTCTGCTCCAAGGAAGGCTCAGGCTAAAAGCTGAGCTTCTCAAAGGAGTCATGAGAAAATGGAGTGCTCATACCAAAGCTCATGTGGCCCTCTTTGCTCCAAAAAACAAGAAGCTGAAGTGGATGGTTGAACAATGGAAGATTGCTTGGGATGTTCTAGAGGTGACTCTAATGAACTGTCTGTAATTTACACAGACTCACAGAAAGTTTGCAGGGTCAAAGGGTCAAAATTGGGGCAAGGGTCAAAAAAAGTTGTTTTACATATAATTTCAGCGCATCGGGTCTCCTCTCAGTTGGACTTTGGAGGAAAGGCTTTATTAAATTAGGGCATGGAAGTTCTTAATCTTCCCACACAGTAAGCATCACTGTGAATAGCACATACTGCTTGGGAAAATAAAATGATTGTCCTTTTGCACCAGACAGGAGAACAGTGATTGGCTAAAAGTATATTATATGACCATTTTCATTCAGGGATTTACCACAGTGTATACAATATGCAAGAAGTTCTATCTTCATAGATTTCCCAAAGATTGCCTTCTCCACCACTAACTCACAGATAAATATTTTGAGCAGATTGTGGAAGGACAGTCGCCTGTCTCTGATATGGGAGTTTGAAAGCTGGCTGTCAGTTGCATGGCAGATGGCTTTCTCCAACACTACATGGTGCCCGCAGCCTCTCACTCGCCCAACATGCTGGTCACCTCTTTAGCCCTCTCACACAAGGCGACAGACGGTTTCTTGGACTGACACCATCACTCATAGTGTGCATCTGCCCTGAATCATCAACCTACTTCCCATCCACTTTGCACTGAGCCTATACATAGCCAGGCCTGTGCTCACTTGCCTCAGCTACAAAGACACTGTAAATAGGCCTGAATGGAAAGACTAATGTTGATGTCCATGACATTCAAACATTGACAATGTGCTTTGGAGCATTTTGTTGCCTTGACTGCTCAGCACAAGATTTGGGTGCATTTCAAAGTGGAGTAAAAGCATGTGCAGACAGCTGCTGGAGCACTTTAAAGAGGCAGGTTCAGCTAAGAGCTGCCAGTGTGAGACTTGTGATGTTGGGGACTTTAAAAGAGAAACAGGACGTCTAGCACAGAGACACAGCTGCTGAGTTTCACTGCAGCTTCTCCTTCTGCCAGAGAACATGACCACATATAATAAGGACATCACTGTGCACAGAAATGTGAATCACAGCGATCTGGATATCACAGCCTTTCCAAAACTTTAGAATGCTGCAGCCCACTGTGAAATCTGAAAATCAGCCCACTGAAGCATTAAATCACAGCTGTGATAAACTCACCACCACTTCTTTCTGTGTGTTCTCACAGATTCATTTTGAATAGAATATAGCTTTGAAACATTTAAATATAAATTATACATATTTAACGGCACAACTGAAAGTAGGTTTTTTTTTTTTTTTTGCATTTAAAGCGTCATGGCCCAGCTGCAATAGCTGCAAAAGTGGTTGCAGGCCACACTAAATTAATAGTGTATCAAATCAGAGCATATGCAAATCTATAGGTGCACAGGTGATGAGATTTGATGGCTGGTAAAAAAAAAAAATTGCATTTGGTGCAAGGGGCAACCTGTAGGGCTGAAAAATGAAACCAAGGAGAAATGGCAAAAACTGCAGTTCCTTCAGTGGCCTCTTGAGGCTGACTCCAAAAGCAAGCCAATCCCCACAGATGGCCATGTCCAACTTGAGCAGTTTCCCCCTTTATAACAACTGTACAGTGGGTGACTTCCTTTCTAAGGTGTGGCCATTTTTGTTGATGGGTATGCCAACACAGGGAGCTGGAACTAACTGCTGTATGCTGAGACTCTCCTCCATTACTTCCAGTCACTGAACCTGACTGCATCAACATATTTGTGCCTTTTAGAACATTGAGTAGAGCAGACCTGGCCATGTGCAGCTCTTTGGTTGTCCCTGACTGGCCTGTGTGAGGTTAATAAGAAATTAGGATTCAAATATTAATAAGTATATAGTGCTTAATAAATTATTTAGATCACCATATATTGTAAGGTTTATGCCACAGCTGTCCTAAATTAACTGCTTTGGTAATTACCAACATACTTTTTTATGTTTCTGTAATGGTTAATCCACCAGTATACAGAAGCTTTTTACTTGAAAAACCTTGAAAAAAGAAAGACTGATGCAGATTGTAGAGTTTTTAACAAGACATTGGACCAAGTATTTATTTACTGAAGTCAGAGGTAGAGTCAGGTGCTTAGTTTGTGCAGAGCAGATTGCACAGTGCTAGAAAGAGTACAGGACCTGAGAGCAGAAATCTGAGAGTTTTGAGAGAAGAAAGGCAAAGACAATCCAGAGCTGCTGATGTGACTGTCTGCCACATTTCCACCTCAGACACTGAACCCGACTTCAAAGCACTTGTTCAAACTAGATTTCTCTCACTAACACCCCCCCCAAAAAAAGAGCTGAAAAATTGCAGATGAATAATTAAATTACAAGCAAAATAGCAATGGCACGCTGTATAAAGTTAAGATCTTTGACATTTTGCAAAAACATCCACACTTTGTTCACAGTTATTTTGGGGAATGCTGATTAAATGGTGATAAAATGTTGGCATTTTTTTTTAACTTCACATTCATTGCTTAATTGTAACATCTACTCTTACCAGTAGCATTTATAAAGAGAGAAAAATAATATTTTTTAGAATTGGTGCAGTCCTCCACAACAATCCCAGTTTCTCAGGTGGCCCCTTTGAAAAGTTGATTGCCCACTCCTGCCCTGCAGCTTTCTAGCTAAACTTACAAATGTTAGCTAATAACGTAGCAATACTCCAAATATATTCACTTCTGGTTTGAAAATACCAGACTATCTTTTATATACAGTCCATAGTTTTGTGTACATCCATCCACCCATCCATCCATCCATCCATCCATCCATCCATCCAAATTTGGAATGTCACAAAATGGAAGCAGTAAAAAAAACAAATTAATTTGAAAAAAATTTGACAAACCTAGTCAAGGAGTATTTTTAATATACTGAAAATGTATAATTAAATGAAATGTGTGCAGTCTGACATGAGCATGAACTTATAAAAATGGCATAACATAAGTAATATAGATCACAGAGCTTTACTGTAAGCCAGTGCAACTACAGCCATTCAACACAAAGCTGAAAGCACAAGTGTTCTGTAATCATTTCCCCAACTTAAATACAGCCTTTTTTCTATAAGTATGTTGCTGGTAGAAGCCAACAAGGCCCAGCCCACCACCAGCCCCAGGGTGGCTCCACTGTGGCTATCACAGTGGCAAAGGCTGGACAGTTGAGGTGGTTGCCAAGAAGCTTTGCCTCTACTTTAAGGGCAACACCTCAGATGGGTGCAGCCATGGAAAAGAGAGAGAGAGAGAGAAGAGAGAGACAGAGACAGAGAGAGAGAGAGAGAGAGAGAAGGAAAAAAAGGGACAAAAATATCCATGAAGTTAGCTCTATAATTGGCTGTGTCTCTTTGCCTTTTTTATGTGCGAGCACAGCCCAGTCAAGAACAGTAGAAGCTGCCTCGTCCACCAGTGAAACCCTACACTTTCCCCTTTTGCAGTTCCCTCCCACCTTGTCCACTCATCCACAAGGTTGCTGAAGCTCACCTCACTTTTTATCAACACTCTACACTGGATTGTCTCCCTGGATTGTATTATAATCTCATCTCGAGTTCTGGTACCTGCAGGGGTGACAATTTGGATTATTATTAAGTGATAATGATGCTTTCCCAGTGCTGATTCAGGGTGTGAGTTCTGCAGGCAAAGAGAGAAAGAGAGACACCTCCAGTGACACTGACTGAGTGAGAGGCCAGGTAAGAAAAAGAAGCCATAAAACCTTCCATCTATTACTGCTATTCTGCTTCCATAAAACATCTCTATGACACTTATTTATTCTTTAGAAGTTCTGAATTGTTGGCGAGAAGTGCTTTTTTTGTGTCCACGTGTTGTCGTGACCCTCTGTCAGAAAACTTCCTCTTTTTTCTGCTCTCCTTTGGTTGCACTTGAAAAAAAGAAAAAGAAAAAAAAATGTTTTCTGTTTTTTGCATTTTGGGAATGATAAACGTGGTGCTTCTGTTATAGACATCTACACTACAGTCCCAGGTCTACCATCAAGAGAGGAAGTGGAAACAGGCCTGATGATACAGACCTGCAGTTTGTAAGGAATCTGGCCTCAGGTTGGGATGTTGACAGAGGCAAAAAAAATAAAAGGCCAGTTTTTAGCTTGACTTCAGATACTGTATGTGCTTGTAAAACTGCAGATTAATTCAACTCCACACAAGACGAGTCATAATATGTTTGAAATACAAACTTGACTAACAAAGATTAGGAGCTCGGATCAAAATTTTGTTCAGCTGCTTTTTTTCTTAATTGAAGCTCACTGGACTGAATTTCTTTGATTTTAAATGCACACTAATTGGAGCAGTTAGAGTAATTTAGCTACCGTGCCTGTTTGATTCATTAATAGCAACAGTGAAACCAAGTAGCAGAAATAGCCCAGTGGAGGATCAGATAAGGAAAATAGTAGACGCCACAGAGGTTTGTTCAACCCAAAGTAAACAGTGAATTCTGTATTTCCAGGCTACATAGAAGCGAAAGCACAGTCAACAGGCTGCTGTGTTCCACCACATTTCCTGGGATCACCTCTGCTCTGATCATTTCATATTTTAAAATGGACATCTTTACATTTACTGTTCTTACATTTACTTATTGCACTTCATTCTCCACTATAGTCTTAAAAAAGTCTAGTAAGGAATTAGCTTGACATTTTGGGCAATACAGGTATTGTTTATATGCCAAGAATTAGATAAACAGATCGCTGGAAATTTTAACTCTTTTTGATACAGCGGTAGAGCTTGGAGGTGCATAATAACTGGAAACAGATAGCCTAGCTTTGCATAGATGTAACAAAATCTACCTACCTGTTAGAGGGATGTTGCCATTAACTGGGATTCCATTCATTCCTTCATGAAAGTTGTTAAGGCCTTAGTCACACAGGACTAGAGATCAGCTGGTGACCAACTGGCAACCAACGGTCACTAGGGAAAAATGTGTATTCTTCCCGAGTGCCTGCGAGAAATTGCTTACTGTCACTTGGTGAAATTTGTTGCAAAGATTTATACAGCACTGCACTGAAAACTGAAAAACAACAGCATGGTGGCACTACTGCCTCACAGCTACAATGACATCTAGAAGGTCTGGGTTCGATTCCACCTTGGCCCAGGCCTCTCTCTGTGTGGAGTTTGCATGTTCTCCCCCTGTCTGCGTGGGTTTCCTCCCAAAGACATGCAGTTACTGGGACTAGGTTAATTGGTCACTCTAAATTGCCCATAGGTGTGAATGGTAATCTGTTTCTCTGTGTTGGCCCTGCGACAGGCTGGCGACCTGTACAGGGTGTACCCTGCCTCTCGCCCTATGTCAGCTGGGATAGGCTCCAGACTCTCTCTCCCCCCCCCGCAACCCTGAAAAGGATAAGCGGAAGTGGATGGATGGATGGATGGATGCACTGAAAATGTCTTTCTGATTGCTTTGGTTGCTAGCAGATTGCTGCAGTTGCCCGCGGTTTGTAAGGAAGCTGCTGACCTGTCTGTAAATTACTCGCTAAATGGCTGTGAAACAGTAATGAGTAACTTTTATTTTGCAGGTAAATGGTCTTTGTTTCTGCTTTGCATCACACTTTTTCAAGTTTCACTGCCGCTCAGTGTTAAGTCACCCAGTATTTGCAGACAAGTCAGCATCTTTTATGCAAACTATGGGTGACTGTTGCAATCTACTACCGACCAAATCAAGGAGGTTTTTGGTGCACCACCCTCTTTGTGACCAATGTCATCCAGCAACAGCCATCAATCTCCATCACTCGCCTACCAGTTGGGGAATACACATTTTGCCAAGCAACCAGAGGCTGCCAGGTGGTCCCCGATTGGTCTCTAGGTTTGTGTGACTAAGGCCTAACTTGTGACATAAGCAGTCCTAATGTTTTCGTGTGGTTTGTGGAGTCTAGTGCCCACTACAGACAGCAAACAAAAGATGGACGTAGCCACTGTGACATCACCATCTGTGTGCATTTTGAAGCCTCAACATTAGCATTTAAGCCACCATATTGGTTTCTTCTGGAGTCAGAAGTTGCCAAATTCTCAGTAAGTAAAGTAGCTATTGGTTGTTCTAAAAGTCGTTAGAAGTCGCTATATGATGCCATCACCTAATTTGCATAATCGATCATTTGCATGTAGTTGTAATAGAGGCTGTAGGAGAGAGGAATAACATCTCTGGAAAGACAAAAAAATGAGGAAAAAAAACACCATAAATATGCTTAGATCTACAAATTAACTTTATGATATAACTTCATGACTTAAATGCTTTGCCTAGATCCACATTACATAAATCAATTTTGTCCCTTATTGTAGAATATCAAATTTAATGAAAACGCTGTTGTGTGGTGCGTGATTGCTAGCTCTACATTCAACCCCCGCTAAATCTGTTGCTTGTAGCTTTTTGTAAAAAAAGTCGATGGGGGGTGTGTTTCTGTCAAGTCACTAAATCTAGCAACAAAGTCGCTAAGTTGGCAACACTAGTCAGAGGTTCAGTTCAGTCACTCAAATTTAACCTATCAATCAAAGCACCTAAGCCTTGATAAAATACAAACTGATGAATCACACCCCACCCCCCCGCAAACAAACAGTGCCGTCCTTATAAAGTGTGAAACTATCCATAGAGACTGTTTTCTATCCATAGAACCATTTTTTTTTGTACCGGGACCATCCATCCTTTCTCTTCCACTCATCCTTTTCAGGGTTGCGGGGGGAGAGGAGCGAGAGGCAGGGTACACCCTTGACAGGTCGCCAGCCTGTTGTTGGGCTGACTCACTGTGAGGCAACAGTACTAACAACCGCACCACCGTGCTGCCCTGTACCAGAACCAAACATGATAATTTCATCACTGAAGTTGGGCATTTTAACATAGGAGTCTATGTGGGACTCACTTTTGGCACCAGCCTCACGTGTCTACTGCATGGATGAACTACCGTTTTTGACTCTTTGGCTTAATTTATCAGCCTCAAAGACTTTTTTTTGTTGCCAGTGCTTCTGCAGCTAGACTTTCTTTTTGCACTTTTTTTTTTTTTTTTACTCCAAATGGTTTAAATTCAGATTAGACACCTTATGAATTCACGAGTTTGGGTATTCTGTAAAATATATTCGAATATCTAGTTTTCTAGTGACTGATAGGAATGTAAAAGGTGAATTACCTGTTGCTGCCATTACAGGAAAACTCCCACACACAAAGGTCAGAGTTCCTATCCCATATCAAAGGTTTGTCTTTTATTTCTGGAAACACACATACATTAATAGCAACTGAGTGTAAATATGAGAGCGGTAAAAGATGAAGGAAAAAATGGAAAAAAACATCAGTTCATATCATTGCTTTCCAGGTTGTGCATTACTCAGACTTTCCTCAATGTCCCCCACAAACCCCCTGCACAGAGATCAGGATGAACCCATGTTATGGCTACAGTCAGCCACACATCAATCTTAATAGCAGGCATCACAACCACTGGTGCATAATAAGCTCAAGAATAGTTTTTTGTTTATAAGACAGACTTCTCTCAGTGCCACCCAGGGACAACAGCTTAAAAAAATGATTCCAACAGAGGCAGGCTGATGTCTTCTGCAACATGATCAAACCTGAGAAAGCTCTAGCAGCTAAATACAGCTAAATACATGTTTAAATACATATTTAAAAGATTAAGAAGTTACTCTGGAGAACCTTTGCGGTTCATTATCAGAAAACTTCACAGACCTGAAATCGTTCTTGCGTGGGTGGTGTTGGTATATATAAAAAATGTTTGGCAGCAAATTCCAACAATCTTTAGCAAGCCTAGTTTTCTCTGGATGGAGTATTCACTTGCTGCTGTAAAGAGACGTGTATTTTAGTCTTAGGCTTCAATTATCGTGTCCTGAGAATGAAGTACATTTCCTTCCAGCTTCCATACAAAAGAGGGGACGGTAAAATACTGAACTATAGTGGGGATGAGATTTTTCCTTGCTGGAGCTCAAGTTTTTTTTTTGACACACATGAGGTCCCTAATGTAGTGCAAAATCAGCCTTCTAGGAGTCCCTTTAGCAAGGGACTACTGGCCAATGATTATTTTCTTTGTCCCCTGATTGCCAAGACTTGGGAGAACAATTTTTAAAAAGAACAGAACTGACATTTTCTGTTAGTATAAGCGTAGAGTAAGGGTCATTAACAATCGTGACACAGACCTCATTGGGTTGAGTTCTGCCTGACCCATCTAGAGTTAGGGTGGGATTTTGTTTGAGCTACTGCAAATAGGCAAATATTCAGAAAATAGAACATATTGCAGTTCAAATGAATTGAGATAAAAAAGAGTTTTCTGTTACATGATTGTCCATTTGAAGCAGACCCACAAACACTACCAGTGACCACGTGGATGTTAAAAGTTTACAGCTAAACATTAAAGTAGGCTAAATGCAATGGTGAATTGTTCATGTTTTCACTCACCTGTCCACAGACTGAACAGCTTGATGGTGGTAATAAGCTAAAGAAAACAGACACAAGCCAAGGCCGAGATGGAATTACGACTGGGATTTAGGATCACCCTGGTCTTGGTCATCCTGGTCTTGACTCTTTCCAGTGAGAAGGTGGAAGCACAGAGGGCAGGTAAGATCATTAAGAATAAAATTTCTGTTGTAGCAGCAGTCTTAGAGTATCTCTAGACTGTATGTGGCTAAATCTTTCTGTATCCACCTTCTCTAGGGTGTAAAAGTGTCCACTATGACTTGGCTTTTATCCTGGATACCTCATCCAGTGTTGGAAAGGAGAACTTCGAGAAGATTAGGCAGTGGGTGTCCAACTTGGTGGAGTCTTTTGATGTAGCATTCGACAAGACAAGAGTAGCTGTGGTTCGTTACAGTGATAGACCAACCACTGAGTTCAACCTGGGGCGGCACAAGACCCTGGAAGAAGTGAAGCGAGCTGCCAGTAACATACGCTACCTGGGGGGAAATACAATGACTGGGGATGCTATCAACTACACTACCAGCAACATCTTCACAGTGCAGAATGGTGCAAGGCCGATCGCCAAAGGTATTCAGAGGGTGGCCATCCTTCTCACAGATGGCCGAAGTCAGGATTATGTTCTGCAGCCCTCTAAGACAGCTGCCAAAGCTAGCATCAGGATGTTTGCTGTGGGCATAGGGGAGGCTCTGAGGGAGGAGCTGGAAGAGATTGCAGCTGAGCCAAAGAATGCCCATGTCTTCCATGTAACAGACTTCAATGCCATTGACAAGATCAGGGACCGGCTGAGGAGGAGGCTGTGTGAGAGTAAGTCAGCCATTGGGCTCACTGCCAACAAATCACTCACACTGCATGCCACATGGCTTCTTTTTGAAGTTTCACTTTGAGCAGCCTGCCTCACCCACAATATGCACTTAATCAAATTGACTCTTATTTTAACCTTTTAACCACTATGCAGAGCAAAGACCCGAACCACAAAACCCCACCCCAACCACACTGAGATGCACGTGCACACTGAGCTATCCTGGCTTCTTGTGACTGAATAGGGAGCCTGTTACGGGGGCTGTTGCAAAAATTAGCTTGTAAGTGACAGTTTCCTGACCAAGACACATCTGTGGTATAGTTGCCTTTTTGACTGTTGCTATGGTGCAGAGGCGTTCAGCAGTGGAAAGGCTGTCTTATGCTGACCTCAATGGTTTTTCCACTAGTGTGCCTGTGCTGAGAAAATTCTTCGAGACAGTCACAAAATATTTTACACCGCTAAGTAAATCAACTAAAATATCCTGAGAAATATTTAGTTTTAACAGCTTTATTGGCAAATGTAGAGAAGCATCCGTTTGCTACTGTTTTCATGGGGCTGACGGATGCTTTGCGCACCAAGGCTTGAAATTCCTGCCTAAAATTAGCCAGACAGGAAAGAAAAGGATGCCATGAGTCTTAACCGCAAACAAGAAATACTAAAATGGAAATGACATGATTACAGGGTTTGGTTAAGGATGAGCAATAACAAACGCTCAACTTTTATTGTAACCTGGTACTAACTTGTCAGGCTAACAGTGATTCCTGTGAAGAATTTGATGAGTAGAGACTCTAAAATGCCTTCATTCTTTTTTTGAGGGTGTATCTTGTTGCAAAGTAACACACTTCTTGTGCCTTAAAGGCAGCTTGTAGTATTGTTTAATCTCTGACTCTTACAGATTCTGAATCAGGCAACCAATAAGGGTGTGTACTTAAACAAACCAAAAGACTTAAATTTCAAATGAAAGAAAAAGTTTCAGTGTTTTCCTTCTGTAATCTCTAAAATCGCTACGAGTGAGCCTCCAAGTACATCAGCGGTCAGCACACACTGCCTCCCTGCATGAGTTATTTTCACCCAGGAAATTACAGCTCTAATGTTTCAAGTGGGTCAACTACAGCAGCTCAAATGGCCACGTTAAATGTTTTCACCTTTTAATCTATAGGTTTAAAAATGGACACTATTCATTGTGCACTACACTGATTCAACAGAGCAAGTGTGGCCTCACAAGAACACAAAATCCAAAGATTGCATAGTTGACCTTACATGGCCCACATGACAAAGGACGGGCACCCAAAGGGTGTGTAAAAACTCAGCAGCCATAACAGTGACAGAGAACACAGCTAATAGCAGAAATGAGTAATTTACCAGTCTATGGCTTAAAACAGATATTGTATGTAAGGCTTATATTTTTTGCTGATACTCCAAACCTGTATCTGACATTCATTCTAAAAGACAGGTTTTACATCGCTTCCAATTTAACTCACAGCCAGATGCCGAAATTATAGCTTTAGGGCCACAAATCCAGGGAGTAGCTCAACTATCTAGAATGCTAAGTCTGAACGGCATCTTTAAAAACAGAGAGTGACACATTCCTATTCATTTTATAGAATGGTAATTTTTGGTTGACTTTGGCTTTATAAACAATATAAACCGAGTATCCTTTCTGAGATCTTCCATTATCATTTTAAAAAGACTTTAAGACACAAGGAAAAAACTTCAGTTTCACTGCCAATCAAATTAAAGGCAGAGGCAGACAAGGACAAAGTCAAGCTGAAATTAGAAATATTGCACGAGAAATTGAAATAACGCCACTACTTGTCAAATGACAGTCTGCAAGAGCTGATAGGCAAAGTAGCAGCTTGGATTATCCCATCCCAAACATTCTGAGCTGTGCATGGAGGAAAAACAATATATCCTCATAATCAATGCTGATGTCAAGATTTCTACAGCTGTAGTTTGAAAAGATGTAGACTTTTACAAATCATGGATCTGGAATGTCTCACTGATATTTTTGGATGACATGTAGTGATGAAAGGTTTCTCTGAACATGCTAATGCCAAATTGATAACAAGATCTGGACATGCTGTTGTTGACTGGAGTTTATCTTGCCACGTGGGGTGAGTCAGAAGTTAACTTATTTTCAGTTTTGACAGCAGAAAAGTTAACAGATGGGAGCAGATCAGGGTGAGTTTCAAAGACTTCTTTGGGCTTCTTTGGATGATAGTGATACTAATAGTTCCATTGTGTGTTTTCCTACCCAGCTATGCTTTCACTAGTATATTTGGGATTATAGTTATGCTAAAAAAAAAAAGAGGCCGTTGCTAATCAGATGATTTCCAGATGGCATTGCATGATGGATCAAAATCTGTACTTTTCTACATTCACAGTTTTATTAATTTTTAAAAGATCTCCATCACTACTGGCTGAAATGCAGCCTCAAATCAAAACAGAACCTCCACCTGTTTTACAGACACTGTCGTACCATTCTCCTGACCTCTTCTGTACATTGACCATTTGAACCACAGTCTTCATACTTGGATTCATCACTCACAAATTTTCAGTCTGGTTTCCCTTCCTTAAGAATTGTGTCTTGATCGCCACCCTTTCACTGAGCTCATGACACTTCAGCCAACAGCAGATGGATCAACCGAAGGACCAACTGATTCATGTGTCCTTACCACAATAATAATAAAAAAAAATCTACAGCTCTGAGTACAAATTAGGAATAATGTCAAGTATTTCCAGTGCTGTGAATTCCATAAGTTGAGTGAACTGTCCCTTAAAAAATATCAGTCAGATTAAGCAAACATTTCAATCTATTAAACTAGACAGTGCCCCTCTCCGAAGCTGCTGTCCTGACACAAAACAAATGCCCCTCCTGCCAATGAAAACTCAGCCTGAAGGTGTTGCCTTTCTTGCAGTCATCACCATCCCTGAAATACGCATGTGTGGAAATATAACACTGTTTCTGCTTCTCAGATGTGTGGATGTTCCCCCCTCCTATAAGATCCATCTTGGTCTTCGCTTAGCCATCCACACACTTCCCACCCCCTGATATCAGACAGCAGAAATGGAGGCTAGACTGTCTGTGCCAGCGCTCCTCACGTCACAGATAGGTCCACAGATTGTGTTTCAAAGCAATGACTGCTTCCTATGACAATACAGCACTTCACACCTCTTATATCTGACCCCTCATAAAGTTTCCAGCTGATTGCTTCTTCTAATAAAACAATAACACATGATTTGATTTTGAACAGGAGGATACGGAGGTCGCCATATTTTTCTTCCCCTGCTCCAATAAGAGCATCACATCCAGCCTCACAGTGCGTCTAACTCAACTATTTTCTTTTCTCCTCAGATGTCCTGTGTCCAAATATGAAGGTTCAGCCTGATCGGTTTAAGCCCAGCAGCACCAGTTATGGTCTTGAAGAAGTTCCAGGTATGTGCAAACTGCTGCTTTCTTTACAACAACATGCAGCACTGGCAATATGTGTCAGCCACAAAGTCAGGTCTTTATTTCTGAAAGCATTTCCTACATTTCCACACTCGCCTGTTATTTTCTTTCACACACACTTTTAGTATGCAATAAGCTCGTTTCACACTTTCTCTCCATTTCCATCGCAGTGGAAAGTAAATTGGTTTTATTCATGACTGAGAAGGTGCTGCTTCCCTGGCAGGTCATTTCTGTTTTGTTTTATGCTGCCATCATGAAAAACTCAGTATCCTTATGAAAACAAAACACTGTGACTTCAAATCGTTTTGGAAATCAAGTTTTAAAGGGGGAATCTCAACCATGTCGATACTGGAAGCAGGTTTACTCTACTCGGGACAAACACAACCTCGCAAATTGAGAGCTTCGCCTCATGGTCCAGCTCTCTCTACCAGTGCGGTCAGCCTGTTGGTGTCATGGACCCTCGCTCCAATATACTTGAACCTGTCTATTCAGGGAGGGTGCACATCCTCTTGTGGGAGAGGAACAGATTTAAAGAGGTTTTCCATTTCATCTGCATCAAGCTCAAACCTTTCAAATGAGCACTGGAGGTGTCATAATGGAACATTATCTGTAGAAAGAAGAGAAGTGACCTCTCTTGCCAGATGTGTGTTGTCATTGCAACTTTAGCACTGAAGTCCAGGTTTTGGAATCCACAAACAAGACTCGGGACAAGCTGCAGCCAAATATGTTATTTCATACAATTTGCTGCTGTGTTAAAGGCCTGTCTTGAAAAACGTTTTTCCACCAGTTATAACAGTGTCTTTTGGGGGGATCTGAGTTCCTGTCTGTGTCTCCCACCCACATCCATCACACTAAGAGAAGAAACAGATGCACAGACATGGGTGTTTGGACCCATGCTAAGTCCAGGTTCAAGGAAAAAGAGATGTAAGAGCACTGAAAGTTATGTCTTATAAATGTTGACTCCTAACATACTTGGCTGGCACAGGGGGCATCTGTTGAGTTATTCAGCAAAGATGTAGACTTGTATCTCTTGTTCAGCATCATGACTCCACTGGAACTTACTGCAGCACTCATGGGGAAAAGGGAAAATTGCAGCCCAAATAGGCTGCTGATCAACAGCTAGCACATGCGGACCAAAAACACATCACTTCTTAGGGACTTTTTATTGAACCTGCATGTGTTTGGGAGGAAATTAAAGCAGCTGGAGGAAGCCCACACAGACATAACATGGAAACTCGAAACCAAAAGACCCCAGCTGGCAATGAATTCAAACCCTATCAGGCTGCTGTGGTAATCACCAAGTTAAAAAAAATAATAATAATAAATAACAGCTAGGAAAGGCTCCCACATTGGCTTCGTTTTTCCCACCCAGAAGCTACTCAATTCCTCCCCATTAGCATCTATGCTACCATTACCTAACATTATCCAGAGGAAAGCTCTGGTTAGGATTTTAAAGTACTAAATAAAAAGTACAATATTTCCCTTTCATAATGTAGTATGAATAGTATATGATGAACTTTACAAACTTTAATGAATTTTATCCCTTAGAGAAAGCCTTATCCCCAATGTCCCAGTCTGTTATTCTTTGGCGCTGTTCAAAACTTATACTAACTTTTTGACTGAAAGAGTGTTTTCATGATCAAAGACAGCATCATTTTGTGCTGTCAAGACACATTATCACATCCCCGTCACTGGGCGAGTGCTAATTATGTGGTTTGGCTTTTGCTCTCAGCCGTAAAAGAAATTAGAACAAACTTCTGATAAATCACTGAAAGCCACTGATGCACCACTTTGTCAGATGTGCTAAACACTCGACATGGAATAAATTCTGAGCAATATTTTGTTTTTCTTTCCTAGTCAGATCTTGTCCCAGTGGGAAATTCTATGGGAAGTACATTTCTTGTAACCAAAGCATAGATTATTGTAGAACAGGCCATAAATACACTCTACACTGCACTGATTTATATTTCCTTTACATAAAGTTCTAGTGCCACAAATGAAATGGTGCTACTACTGACTATAATCATTTTAAATTCTTAGTTGCTCAATTACTAATTTAGAAATGTTCTTTTTTTCCTACAGTTTAACAGTTCAGGTAGCATTGTCCGGGGAGCAAAGGCAGCTCAACAAAAAGTATGAGGATTTTTATTGATTTTTTTTCGACCTCCAATGTAGCACAGACAGTTGCGTCATAATCAGGGCTATTCTACGAGCAAAAACCTGCTGCGGGCCCCACTTGGGGCAAAATGTTATCACACAGCGGTCTGAGGTCTGAAGCTCCCTGACATGATAAAGACGTCTGGGGATTTCCAGGCTGCAGTCAGCCTATAAATGCAGTTAACTTTAAGACATTCATTGTCAAACCTGCTTGATTAAAGTACTTTTTTTTCAGTTTGTGGCCGAGCACGTAGAGATTTTCTCTTTGTACAGACATACAGTGTTTATCACTGCTACTCCTGCAGCGCCTTCTGATAATTACTTAACAAATGCTTTTCTACGGGGGTGCACAGGGAGTGCAGCTCTCTTTGCTAAATGTCAAGGCTATTTGCCACTTATTACGATTTCACAGTCAAGAGAGACCCACGGTTTAAACGAGACTTGTATTTATCATGGGCTGTCTAGTCTGACCCCTCGGGGTACTGAGCGCACGCGAGAGGCTGCAGAGCATCTCTGTGACCCTGCGCTCACTATCTACTGTACAAATGGTGCCATCAAAAGAATGCTGTGTGTATGCGCTCGCCTTTCCCAGTCAGTGAACTCATCTGGCTTTTGCCGCAGATCACCCCAGCGGTCGTTTTTGGCTGTCCAAAATAACTTTTTGGGTTGATTATACGCTATCTGCTGCCAGTTCAAATTACAGCTTTGTGCTCAGATGGGCCCCAAACAGCCACAGAAACAGCATGGTGCGCACGATGCAAGCACAGTGACAGGGAGAATGAAGGCCAGCATAACTCACAGCTGCGTGGCTTCCTCGATCAACTGATAAGCAGCAAACACTGTCTTTGTACAGCAAAGCATAACCATTGCTCAAAAGAAACATCGACTTTTTCACTCGCTAAGTTGTTATTTACTGAAACATTGCAAAAAAACCCCCCTCAGGTACCAGAACAGAAACAACAACAAATATTTTATGGGTTGTCTGCATGAACAAGTTGAGAAAATTAAAGGTAGTGTACACCTAAAAATTATTTGGCATTAGATGTCAGTCTTAACAGCTCATGTGTGCGAAGCTGTGCACTAACATCAAGCATCGAAATGTTTCCCATTTACCTAATATTCTGATGAGAATATCAGTCAAACAAAAAAAGAGAAACTGATCATTTTGTATTTTGAGACATCAAAGAAACATCACCATCTGCTGGTCTGGAAAGGTAACGCACCCAGTAAAACTGTTTTACAGTCAAAATGAATGAAAGACCATGAGAAATGTTTCCTTCTGGGCTTTTATGGATGTATGAACCAGCAGCGAGAAAGTCTCCACCCTAAATAAAATAAGTTGCTACCCAAACGGTGCCTGCGAGACACTTTACTGACAGATAAAGCAGCTGCGGTGTACGACTGATGGCAGATCAGTTATGTCTGTCACGAGTCTTTTGATTCTAATGTTATTTTTTACTCTGTTGCTAATGACACAGGGGCAGCCTGTGTGTGTCTGACCACCTGTTTCCAAGCTATTCCCAATGACATCCACCGAGCTTTCTGCCAGACTCTCGCGTTACCACCTTAATGCTGCGGTTTCCTCTTTGAAAGATTAGTGTACCGGTGTTATTATTCCCACAAGAAATCTCACAGATACCGCTGCATAACTGAGACTGTGCAGGAATATGTTGAGGCTGTTCTCATTCTGTTCACTCACTAATGGCACAGTCTGCTTTCAGGAGAGCTCAGTCTACACAGCGTAGGTTAACCACCAGCTTTCAGTGAGAGCTGCTGGACAGGCTGGCAGCATTAGTGCTGTTCAAGCTCTCGTCCTGCTGGCATCGCCATAGCTACAGCACTTGTTTGTTGTACAAGGGAGTGTCCTTTCTAAACCACCTAAATATGGTCTGTGGTCACACCACTTCAAATCACACACTGCAGAACAATGTACACACATGCACTCCTCTCAGACTCACACGAGGCCCTTACCAGCAGTGGAAACTAGCTTTTAATTTTTTTTGCTCCCTCTGGCAACAAATGTAACAAATATTTAAATGGTCCAGCAAACATCTGTATTTTCCAGTTGTCCATTAATTCAGTGATTTAAATTGTTCTTCAAAAAGTCAAACGCACAGTTGCTGCAGGGTGTGGTGGGATTGAGCCAGTTAAACTTCAGCATGACCCTAGAAATCTGACAAAACCATAATTCAGCCTCATGACAGGAGAGGCTGGCATGCATGTTTATGTATGTGTGTGAGACTGTGTGAAGTCCAACTAGGATGTTTTACTGTGTTGCTGCAGGATTTGACCTGATGGAGTATTTCAATGTGAGAGATATTCTGGGAACCAGAGCTGATGATGGCCAAAGTTCATATGTTCGTCTTGGCACCATGCCTATAGTGCAACAAACAGAGTAAGTGACCTGCCCATTATTCTGGAAACAGCTCAGCACATTTTCTTCTAACGACAAATTTAGCCTTTCTTTTTCTTTTTTTTAGTCTGCTCATTAGTATGCAGTCCTTTGGCCTTTTTTTGCACTTTATGCATTAAAATTAAATCACTCTTACTGTAAAGCCAAGTACTTAATATTCTATAATGGTGGTGCAAATTCTTTAGCTAAATTACCAAAAAGCAGTTCAAAATGTTTTTAAATAAGACTTTTGAGATGCGGTCTTTGTTTTCTTGCTCATTAATTGGATAAAAAAAAATTACTTCTTTCTTTATAGGTTTCTTTGGTAGGCTGGCAGTTGGCTAGGCTAGCCCTGTCCGTGTTCAGTATTTATGCCAAGCTAAGCTACTTGTAGCCATAAATGGCATACAAAATGTGTGTGGATATTGTGACATCATCCACTGGTGATCCGTTTTGAACTCTCAAAATGAGAATTTTCACCCTTGCCATTGTGGGGTTTTGAAACCAGTTTGAAGAGCAGGGGGTGCATCTGACTGTGAAACCCTACTTGAATTGGCTGATGACTTGTTAATCACAAATCATTAGCCAGTGAACATATCCTGGATAATCTTACTTTCTGAAACTTTCATGTTTTTTTAAGGTTTCAAATTTTCCAGAATTCTGACCTATAGCTATTCAAATCTAAATAATTTACTATATTTTGCTCTTTCTCTGAATAATCGGCTACAGTTTGAATATAGGAAAGCAGTGTAACTCTGCTAATGAGAGCAGGGAGGGTAGCTACAAGCACACTGGTTTCTAGGCAGCTCACAGACACTGTGTTTAACTTTGGGTTTATACATTAATATTTAAGCTGTTGTGCAGCCACTGCAACTGTGGGTTTGTCAAATCCACAAAACCGAGTAAAATAAAGTAATAATAACAATGTACCTTTATTCCACAGAGATGTGTTTCCTCAAGGGTTGCCAGATGAATATGCCTTTGTGACCACGTTTAAATTCAGGAAAACCTCAAGACGTGAAGACTGGTACCTCTGGCAGGTTTTTGACAAATATGGAATTCCACAGGTGGGTCAGCCAAACGTAAACAGTAATAAATGTGACTGCCTCTGCATGTGGTCCAGTTTGGAGAATCATAGCTTAACTATTGTCTAACTTTTTTGTTTGTTATTCCAACTGTCATAACTTAAGGCAGAAAATTAAGCTGAAATTACTTGGTGCCATAAATTGGCATGGTTTTATTTAATTTGGTATTTTCATCATTTCCCCCTACGGCAAATGTGCCGTTATGTTTCACTTCACATCATTGTGCCTCTGGCCTGTCAGGTGTCTATCCGTCTGGACGGTGAGAACAAGGCAGTGGAGTACAATGCTGTGGGCCTTACAAAGGATGCTGTCAGAGCTGTGTTCAAAAACCCTGAAGTCGACAACCTGTTTGACCGCAACTGGCACAAGATTGCCCTCAGTGTGGAGGCCAGGTCTGTGTCCCTGTACTTGGACTGCAAACACATCCAGACGCTGCCCATAGAAGACAGAGAGGACATTGATATCCAGGGGAAGACGGTGATTGGGAAAAGGCTGTATGACAGTGTGCCAGTTGATGTGAGTCTTTATCTCTGGAGACAGAGTAATTCATGTCAGTCAAGGTTATCTTCCTGGAGTTGATCAGTTCCTCTGTTGTTAATCTGTGTACGTGCAGTTTGACCTCCAGAGGATGATGATTTACTGTGATTCCAAGCATGCCGAGCTGGAGACCTGTTGTGATCTACCCAATGGACCTGTGAGTATTACAGGCCAACAGACCTACAGTCTGCATCTTTCAATGACCATAAAATCATGTAATTCAGGCAGTGTCACAAATCTCCAGCCTCACCTGTCTAAACTGTGGAGGTTCATGGTTATGTAGAAATACAGTGGTATGAAAAAGTTTGGGTACCCCTGATAATTTTCATGATTATACTTTATAAATCATTGGTTGTTCAGATCAGCAATTTCAGTTAAATATATCATATAGCAGATGAACACAGTCATATTTGAGAAGGGAAATGAAGTTTATAGGATTGACAGAAAGTGTGCAATAATTATTTAAACAAAATTAGGCAGGTGCATAAGTTTGGGCACCCTTGTCGTTTTATTGATTTGAATACCTTTAGCACTAATTATTGGAACACAAAATTTGTTCTGTAAGCTCACTGACCCTTGACCTACATACACAGGTGAATCCAATTATGAGAAAGGGTTAAGGTGGCCAATTACAAGTGTTTCTCCTCTTTGCATCATCTCTGAAGAGTGGCAGCATGGGTGACTCAAAATAACCCTCAAATGACCTGAAAACAAAGATTGTTCAACATCATGATTTAGGGGAAGGACCCAAAAAGCTCTCTCAGAGATTTCAGCTGTCAGTTTCCACTGTGAGGAACATGGTGAGGAAACGGAAGACCACATTCACAGTTCTGGTTAAGGCCCAAAGTGGCAGGCCAAGAAAAATCCCAGATAGGCAGAGGTGAAGGATGGTGAGAACAGTCATAGTCAACCCACAGAGCAGCTCCAAAGACCTCCAACATCATCTTGCTGCAGATGGTGTCACTGTGCATCGTTCAACTATTCAGTGCACTTTGCACAAGGAGAGGCTGTATGGGAGAGTAATGCAGAAGAAGCCTCTGGCACACGCCACAAACAGAGTCGCTTGAGGTATGCTAAAGCACATTTGGACAAGCCAGCTTCATTTTGGAAGAAGGTGCTGTGGACTGATGAAACTAAAATTGAGTTATTTGGACATAACAAGGGGCAGTATGCATGGTGGAAAAAGAACCCAGCATTCCAAGACAAACACTTGCTACCCACAGTAAAATTTGGTGGTGGTTCCATCATGCTGTGGGGCTGTGTGGCCAGTGCAGGTACTGGGAAGCTTGTTAAAGTTGAGGGTCACATGGATTCCAGTCAATATCAGCAGATTCTTGAGAACAATGTTCAAGAATCAGTGACAAAGTTGAAGTTGCGCCGGGGCTGGATACTTCAACAAGACAGCGACCCTAAACACTGCTCTAAATCTACTAAGGCATTCATGCAGAGGAACAAGGACAACGTTCTGGAACGGCCATCTCAGTCCCCAGACCTGAATATTATTGAAAATCTGTGGTGTGATTTAAAGCGGGCTGTCCATGCTCGGAAACCATCAAACCTGACTGAAATGGAAATGTTTTGCAAAGAAGTATGGTCCAAAATACCTTCAACCAGAATCCAGATTCTCATTGGAAGCTATAGGAAACGTTTAGAGGCTGTTATTTCTGCAAAAGGAGGATCTACTAAATATTGATGTAATTTTTCTGTTGGGGGTGCCCAAACTTATGGACCTGCCTAGTTTTGTTTAAATAATTATTGAACACTTTCTGTAAATCCTATAAACTCCATTTCACTTCTCAAATATCACTGTGTTCGTCTGCTATATGATATATTTAACTGAAACTGCTGATGCGAACAACCAATGATTTATAAAGGAAAATCATGAAAATTATCAGTGGTGCCCAATGTGTGTATGTAAAAGGTCCAAAAGTTTTTCTGTTCTTGGCTCTGTATGATGTCGTAGAGAGTGACACCCACCCAAGTCCTTTGTTTTTGAGGGTTAACCAATTACAACACAGTTGGCATAAAATGATTGAGAAAATAGTTAAAATGTCTTCAGACAGTAGAAGAAATGAGATGGCCGCACCAACACCTCGTATAAGATAAGTAAGGACAATTTTGAAATGAGAATCATGCAAGGCTATTCTAGTGTATAGAAATGAGCATAATAGGTCCCCTGTAAGTACTCAGCTAGATCCATGAGGCTGTCAGCTTAGCTCTGTCCAAATCAGCCAGTTAGCCTGATAGTTTTAAGCTGGTCATATGTCAAAGATGATCTTTTTTAAATCTTTAGTGGATGTGACCCAGTTAGGTCATAAGGGTTAGGGATGTGTATTTTACAGAATCAACTTTCAGTAATTTGTCAGTTTAGTTAATTGGCTAATAAACAAGTGGATGCTTGTTAATAGGTCCTCTCTTTAACATACAGACTTACAATAATAATAAAATAATTTTTGCATTGTTTCAGTGCCCTAAGAAAGTTGTGACGGAGGCTCCCCCCATTGAGATCCCCACTCCAAAACCTACCAGCGTTGAGCAGCAACGAGGCCCTCAAGCGAACTGCTCATGCCCTGGTGGAGAGAAGGTAAAGCCCTGCTAATATTACCACACCTAATCCCTCTCTATTATTTTCATGGATGAGCGGGAATCCTTTCTTCAATGGCTTTCAAAAGATGGCTGTATTTTCATTTCTCACAGGGAAGCACGGGGGCACCCGGTCTTGCAGGCCCTAAGGGTGAAAAGGTCATATACCACCGCCTTTCAGTTCTATTGTGTTTGCGATAAAGGATTACACTTTCATTATAGTTGTTCTGCTTTTTTTTTAATCGTGTGAACCTGCCTACCTTTTTCAGGGTGACACTGGCCCAAAGGGTGCTATCGGACCACCTGGTCTCAAAGGGGAAAAAGGAGAAACTGTATGGAAACTTAAAAATGTCCATATTCACATTTTTTTCTTCTCATTTAGAGAAAATAGTTGAAAGCTTAAATATAGAATTTACTTACTTTTAACAAAACTTCAGAGCTTTTGTGGTAACTAAACTAGTCCCAAGTCATTTAACACTGTGGGCTTTCAAGCTTTCCTGCTTTTCCTCTGGCCTCGATAATAATTAATCCTTATCGATTAATTATTTGCAGGGCACTGTATTCTCTGTCAGAGGTGACAGAGGTGAGAAGGTAAGTAAACCTGTCCTTCCTGACTGCATGAGCATCATCTTAACTCAGATATGTTTGTCTGCACATTGCGCATATTATATATGCATGTAGACAAAATGTTCTAATCTGCACCTTCAAATTTCCTATATCTGCATCTTTCTTTCTGTCTTGCTTTTTATAGTTGCCCTTTTTCCTATATGTGTATATATATATATATATATATATAAATATTTTTTTTGCTGGGAGTGTCTAAGAAAGTGCTCATACATCTGTTATTGTCAGAATAACCGATGTATGAATTACAGGACAGGTTACCACAGAGGATGTGTAGCAGAGAGGGCAGTCCTATGCAGACGCCCACCCAGTCTGCTCAAATCACAGCCTCAGTGCTGCCTTCCAGTGCCAGACAGGAGTCCCATGGTGTAATTAATTCCTTGAAGCAAACTTCTCAGCATTCATCACTCATGCTGCACTGAAAGGGACACTTAAAAAGGCCCAAGAGATCAGAAAGCGAAACGTTATCGCGACAGTTTCGAGAACACACCTGTAAATTCTTTTGGATGATATAGGGGCACCGCAGGGGAGCCGCAGGGCAACGCAGTCAAACAGACAGCAGTTCTCACTTCATGATAAATTTACTTGACTTTTGTAGTTATTAGAGCTGGAAAACAAAAAACCCTTGCTGGTTTGATAAAGCACATTAAATCGAACTTTAATGCTCCTTGCTGATTTTCTATTCCTTCCTATTGGCTCAAATATCTGTCATCACTCTCTCTGCTTCTCTAAAGCTGATGCAAACACATAATCTAAGCTGACTTTAGAACAGGCAATTCCCCGTGTAGCAGTTTTCTTATGGATAACGTCTTTTTGCCATAGGGCACAGCTAATCTTTGTGATGAAAGAAATGACGTGTGTTAATATGATACAAGCCTGAAATAATTAAAGGGCAAACTCCTGCGACTTGTAAAGTGGCTTATGAAGCAGAGGGAAGTCTTGCGGTGGCTAAGGCTTCATGGTACTCTGTAATTTAACAGCCATTACTTTTTGCTCAGATGAATTCCAAGGGATTCCTTGGCACAGAAGATGACATCAGTGTACAAACCAAAAGAGTGATGCTCTGAGGACAATGGGAAGCCATTGTTCCTTGAGTCTTTGGTCGAATGCGCGACCAAACCATAGCGGGTCTTGGTGAAGCTGTCAGCATATTCTGGCTCCCAAACCTTTACTCAAAAGTGTTTTGTTTGTTTTAGTCTTTGTGTTCTGTGTATAACTTTGTGCATCACTGTATGTTCCACCGTTAATACACCTCTTCGTCTTTGTTTTTAATTAATCATCCGACCACCATGTACTAACCCATGTTCTGTGGGTTGATTGTTTTTTTTTTGACAGCACGCCATCGCCGCCCGTCCTGGTCAACCTGCATGTCTTTATATGACTGAACTATAGAAGTTAACACATGTTTTATATTCACAGGGTGATAGAGGCAGCATAGGGTTGGCAGGTGCTCCTGGACAAAAGGGAGAGAAGGTGTGAACCCGGAGACCTGTGGATCTTTTTGTTTTTATTTTGAGTTTTAAAAGCTTGCAAACTGGCATTGATTATGTGTTTTCAACCATCTGACAGGGAGTTGGTGGCATCCCAGGCATTGATGGTTTATCTGGAGACAAAGGTGACAAAGTAAGAATCAAACTTAAGGGATTTTTAATTAAATTTTTTCGATACTTTATTTCTTAGGCTCCTTTCATAACCAAAGTGACAATTCATATAAAAGAGGAAAGAATGAAAAAAGATGTACTGATCTAATGTTTTCCAGTTTGGATACTTTGCTATTGGCTGGTCCAAACCCAGCGCTAAATCATTCTTCTACATGTGAGGCAGCATCATTAAAAACACAGTTACCTCTGGTTTTTAAAACTTAATATAACAAATATATAGATATACAAATAGAAATTTACAGAATTATTTTGATTAACAACACGTTAAGTATAATCCAACAAGTGTGATACCAAATGTAAGGACAATGAGTGCAAGACAGAAGGGGATATTCATGACCAAAGTTTGAAGCCATGCATAGAAAACACACTGTACCCACAGAAAGGTGGGCTGTTCCTTATAAAATCCCATTACTCTACATCACGGACAATGAATTCTATAACCAACTACAGACAACAATATAAAAAGATATAAACTTACCACAAAACATTAGGAAATTTGTGTTTGGTCAATTATTTCATTGTTGTAACAATGCTTTTTGGCAATAAATTGCCTCAATGTTGACAGGCCTGATTTTCAGCACCTGGGGTACCAGAAGCTCAAAACTAGAGTCAGTAGTAAAATCAGCTGTCTGGCTTTGGCAGAGAAGATTTGGCAATTTTTCATGGGTGCAACCTACATACTCAACTCTGTTGCTCAACCCACAAAGACATTTTCCTTATAAATGTGGCTCCATTTAAGGGGAAATAAACAGGCCTTTTAGATTTATTGCCAAAAGGCATTGTTACAGCAAAGAAATAATCAACCAGACACAAAGTTCCTTACTTTTTCTGCTAAATTTATACCCCTTGATATTCTTGTACATAGTTGGTTATAGAAAAAAGTTATGGAAAAAAAAATATTTTGGCTTTAGATAGTGACACTTGGAGTGAGTGTGAAGTTGATTTAGTGCAGTTTTTAATAGAGAATAAATGTGTTTTTCAGTTCTGAAAATTTCATATGGCCAGCTCTTCTAATTAAGTTATGAGGTCCCAAAAAAAAAATGCTGGAAAAAAAATGAGGCACATCAAAAAAGACTTTGACCCATTTCTGTGTACTCTGGCAGCCTTAAATTGGACAGTTTTTACAGCATGAAGGTATAATTTTGCATGGTTTTATTAGATATACTAAAGTTATTGCACAACATCATTGTCCAAAAAAACCAGCTGATTCTAAGGTGGTCAGGTGGGAGGCATTTACCGATTTTTCCATGGAATGACAGATGATTTTAATGATGTAGTTATAATTTTCCACTGTCCATGCAAAATATTTCTTTCTTTCCCCTCAATACTCATTACATTCTTAAAAACAGCTCATCTTAGCTAAGGCCAGCAGGAGGTTTTCTTGGTTTAAGTTTAGATCTTATTGATAGATGTTTTTTTCTTTTAAATAACTCTTGTACACATTTAAACACTGCCAACCAAAATACATCAAATAATTTGCATGAGAATTTGAACTGGAATTAAGAAATATCTCATGTTTATCTTCAAAGCAATTCTACCAAGATAAGGGATTGGTAGTTTTGTTAGACATCTGTTTCCATTCATCTTCATCCTGCTGTTGTTTTTTTCTT
Source organism: Pterophyllum scalare (assembly GCA_024447675.2). Lineage (NCBI taxonomy): Eukaryota > Metazoa > Chordata > Actinopteri > Cichliformes > Cichlidae > Pterophyllum > Pterophyllum scalare. The sequence continues at coordinate 108,986 of JAMQGT020014160.1, forward strand.
TTTTCTCATAAAAGGTGATATATAAATGTCTCATTATGTTTTTTAAAGTTTCCACTTTGGTTTTAATATATTTCAAAATAAGGTGAATATTCTCTATGCTTCTTTTTGCTTTTATTTTAAAATGACATCTTATTTGCATATATTTATAGCACTATTTGGTAAAAGTATGATGTTTAGAAATCCTCTAATTTGTTTTATCTTTAAGTCTAAAACACAGAGTTTTCTCTTTTTTTCATAATCAGGGTGAAGCAGGACTGGCTGGTGATCCAGGGCTACCGGGTCCAGCTGGACCAAGGGTGAGTGGATGTGATTTTACAGTTTTTAATCCATTCACGAGTGAGTGCACATGCAGTTGCAGTTTCGAAAGGTTTTTAAATGTATTTCAGGACATTAAAAAAGACAAAAAGCTTTTGGCACTGATCTCCGAGTTGCACTTGTTCTGTTAAGTGGTGCACATAAGTTTTTCTGGACAGTTACCTCTCAGGCTGGTATTGATTTTGTATGAAAAAGAATGTGTGTGTGTGTGGGGGGGGAGTTTGGTTGACTTTCTCCTGACTGATGCTGCAGCAGCTGGTGAAGGAGTCAGGCAGATGGGACAGACTGCCCAAGACTGAAGGGAAGGAGTACCCCCATACAGCATAGGAAAAAATGAATGTGCTGAATTATCCACCACCCAGCCACCCCCAGTATGAGCTGTGGCTCAGGAGGTGGAGCAGGTCACCTACTAATCTGAAGGCTGGTTGTTGGATCCCTGGCTGCTCCAGTCTGCATGCCAAAGTATCCTTGGGCAAAATACTGAACCCAGAGTTGGTGCCGATGTGTTTAATGGTGTGTGAACTTAGGTGTAGCAAAAAGTGCTTGGATGAATGTGCGTAAAAAGTGAATGAAGAAGTGTTGTATAAAGTTTCAGTGATCGAGTAGAAAAGCACTATATAAGAACCAGCCCATTTACCATTCGCTATATACAAGACCATAAGAAAACACTTCCTAACCTCAGCTTTGACCTGTTGTGACACTGACCTGGACAGGTTCTTCAACTTTCAGGCCCCTCTTCTGTGGAAACAGGTCCCAGTTTGGATTCAGGAGATAGACACCCTCTCTATATTTAAGATTAGGCCTTAAAATTTTCTTTTTGATAAAGCTCATAATTAGGGCTGGATCAGGTGACCCTGAAACCTCCCTTAATTATGCTGCAATAGGCCTAGGCTGCTGGGGGGTTCCCATCATGCGCTGAGTGCCAAGTCATGTTTGTAAATAAGAAGCTGACAAACTGCTTCATGCATATATTAATTTGAGGTTGGACTATTATAATTTGTTATTATCAGGCTGCTCTAAAAGTTCCCTGAAAAAAAATTTAACTAATCCAAGATGCCATGATGAGAGAAATCATAATTCTCTCATATTAGTTTCTGTTCACTGGCTTCCTGCTAAATCCAGTATTAGATTTAAAATCCTTCTCCTCACGTACAAAATCCTAAATGATCAGGTCCCATCTTAACTTAAAGACTTCATAGTACCATATTATCCCAATAGAGCACTTCACACCCTCTGCTGGATTACTTGTGGTTCCTAGAGTTCCCAGAAGTAGGCAGAGCCTTCAGCTATCAGGCTCCTCTCCTGTGGAATCAGCTCCCTGTTCAGAGACAGACACTCTGTCTACTATTAAGATTTGGCTTCAAATTTCCTTTTTGATAAAGCTTATCTTTAGAGCTGGATTAGGTGACCTTGAGCCATCTGTTAGTTATACTAACACAGATTCCGGCTGGTGGGAGACTTCCAAGATGCACTGAGCACTTTTGTCCTGTTTGTTATTCTGTTTGTCTTCTCTCAGAGAGAGACCTCTGCCTGAGGTCTTTCCATTTAAACAAAGTTCTTCTTTCCCACTGTCACTAAGTGTTGGGTCACAGGGGATCAACTGCTCATTGGGGTTCTCTCTAATATTGTACTTTTTTAAGGTCTGAAATTACCATGTCACAGCATTTATAAAGCATTGACAGATGCTGTTTCAGATGCAGCCGCCAGCCAGCCAGCCTTTAGTATACTCCTGAGTCAGCAACAGTGATATTTTGGTGTGAGCCCCAAGTCAGTAACTTCCATTAATACAAGTATTTATTTTATGTATTGCATAGGGACTTCAAGGGGATGCAGGAATTCCTGGTGTACCAGGACCAAAAGGTGTCACTGTAAGTATAATCCAAATGTACTTTTACCAGATTCTCATTCATGATCTGATGACAATTTATGGTGATATTTACATCATGTTGCTTTGCTTTATTATAGGGTGACTCAGGTACAAAAGGTGAAAAGGGAACACCAGGGGCCAGGGTAAGTCATATATTGTAAAAGTGTATCTATCTATCTATCTATCTATCTATCTATCTATCTATCTATCTATCTATCTATCTATCTATCTATCTATCTATCTATCTATCTATCTATCTATCTATCTATCTATCTATCTATCTATCTATCTATCTATCTATCTATCTATCTATCTATCTATCTATCTATCTATCTATCTATCTATCTATCTATCTATCTATCTATCTATCTATCTATCTATCTATCTATCTATCTATCTACCACTTACAGTAGGGTGAGGTTTGGGTGATAGGTTTCATTGTAGCTACATGGTAAACAGGCATACTTTCAGAAACTTGAAGATGTTACCTTTCAAATCAAGTATCCCACATGCATTTACATGCATGCATCAAAAAAATCCATGTAAAGATGTAGATTAGAACCTAAACCTAACCAGGTTACTGGCCTTCTGATGGACATGTTAAACAGTTGCTTCACTCTTCACGTGTTCTTACTTGGGGGTAGCCTGCTACAGCTATTAATCTTTTGGCCACACAGCTCCGCTGCTGCAGATATGAGCTACAGCTTTAAAACAGTTGTTGCTGAAGGTCATGAGAGACTTAGCTCATTTGCTTTCCCAGCATGCCTTGGGATTTGGGCCACGGTTCTAGGTTGAACCTGTACAGAACACAGCTCATACTGCAAATCCTGATAACAGGCTTAACTTTTCAGAAAGAGACTTTTCTTCTCAGAGGAACTCAGAACTGAGGGGCGTAATTGTGCAAACAGATGTGGCTTCCTTGATTTACTCTCCACACTTCCTGTCTGGAATTCTGTGGGGGCGTTATGGGATATAATGCACTTCATTCAGGCCTGCTGAAGCTTTGTTGATGTCTGAAGTTTTCTCTGAGCTGTTAATGCTGCCTGCTCATTTGCCATCACAATGATGTTAGAATGTGATTTAGTCTTTCAATAATTCAGTGAAAGGTTATTTCACTGCACCAACAGTGGTTTTCAACTATTTGAGGCCTTGTGTGTTGAGTTATTCTTGTAACTGATATTTCATGTTGAAAGGTCAACTTTAGGCTTCAGGTCCAAGCTACAGGGCTTTAACATTGTTTGAATAAGACACCATGCATCAAATCAGTACAGTACACTGATTACCCTGCCATATGGCATGAGGACGAGCAGCAGGTTTTAAGCACACTAGAGCTCCATTCAGACAAACTGATGGCTGCTTTAGAGCTGCCCATCAGCCAGTCAGTCAGACAGTAAACAATTTCCTGCTGCTGAAAAGCAGTACTGGCAAAGTACTTAGCTCAGTAAAGTGATAAAGGGAATAGTTGGTTCAGAGGAGATGCACAGGACTGACTTTAAGGTTGTGCTTGCTGATGGAAAAATCAGGGCCATGTTTTACATACAGCAGCACTACCCACTGCTTAAAAGATGCTCTTTGTTAAGCATGCCTGCAGCATGCTTAATAAAGGTTGGTCAGACCACCACTTTGATTCCAGCTGAAATATCTGAACCACCATGAAATTTCTGAAATTTATTAGATATATCTATCAGGCCTAAAGGATACATTCTATTATATTTCTATAACTGTGGCAAGCCCATCACTTTTCCTCTAGCATAAAAAAAAGAAATAGAAAAATAATTAAGTCACACCCAACTGAACTCTTGCATCTTGGTAGCATGCAACGTTTTGACCACACCTGCTCTTCATCAGACAGTAAAACACAGCCATCTTAAATCACATGTTGTTGGTCACAGGACCACAACACATGAAGATGATAGCCAATCAAAACCACATCTTACATAGATCCGAGTCCACATAAAGTATACAGAGAGCCCAAAACTGTCTGAAATCAGAATACAAGGAATCATAAAAAAGGATGAATCATAAAATAGGTTTGTTTGGTTAGCCTTGTTGTGTTAGTTAAGGGTGAGAACTGCTAAACAAGAGGTGCATTTTGATGTCTCCCGATGTGAAACTGGTCCCTGCTAGCATGTATGGACTTAAAGCTGCGGTTTTTTCCCCTTTACTCATTACTGAGAGGTTCTTTGTTCTCTGGTTTTGAAGTTTGTCTTCATGGGCAACAAAAAAAAAAAAAAATTCTCATTCCCATTTCAGGGCGACCCAGGTCTGGATGGATTACCTGGAAAACCTGGCTTTCCTGGGAAAAATGTAAGTTCTGATTTTTGATGGTGATATCAATCTGTGACACTTTTAGTCAGTCCCCTTTGTATTAACAGTTTGTTTTTATCAATTAGGGTTTGAGAGGACTGGTCGGAACCCCTGGGCCCGACGGGGTTAAAGGTGACAAGGTATTCCCACCGGCTTACCTTTGCTGCATTCATTCAAAACACTGTTCACTTGATCGCAAGACTCCACTGATGGTATTGTTGTAAGCGTAATGTTCCCAGCCTGTGCTGATATGAATCATTTTAAAGCGATATCATCAGAGGCTTCCCGAGCTACTGTCTGCCCTCTCCAGACATTCCTCAGTCTCCTCTGTGCACCATCAAAGTCAGCCCACTCATTTGTCTGAGAAACTAAGACACAGTTCATTTGTCTGTCTATAATTACCAACTTTCATGATTCCTCCAGTGGTGCACAGATGCTTCTACCACACCCAACTGCACGCACACTAATACACACACACAAGCACAAAGAGCTGCCGTGGTTCTTTACCCACAAGTTTCACTTTCTTTTTAGCCCACAGTAAGCATCCGCACACACTTTACCACGGCTCATCTCATAAATTATGGTTGTTGCTGTGCCATTATCATATCCTTTAAGAGGCTTTACCCTGAAAGTCTCTTGATTCTAATGATGGGTTTGTCTTTGCTGTGTGATCCGTGTCACAGGGGAGAGAGGTCTTCCCGGATTACCTGGGGATATGGTAAGTGCCAAAAATATACCAAAGGTACATAAGCATTATAATCTTAAGAATTATAGGCTTGCATCGTGATGAAGATACTGTGGTTACAGCAGCATGTATTTAAAGCTCACATGCTGCATTTTAACTATTTTTTAATGATTATTGCTAAAGATGGCGCAAATAATCAGAGCTGAGCGTGATCTGCTGTCCTCGTTTTTCAACTGAAGCACATAAAAAGACGGGAAGCTAGATCGCTGTTTGTAACGTGCAGGATTATAGTTGAAACTTCACTTATTATCATAGCCTAGTTTAAAAACATGAATTCTTTATTGTTTGTGGGTTTAAAACCATTTCAGCATCTCTAACTGTGCTGTTGAAGAGTTTCGTGGCAAATTGTAATTATGAGCTTACTAATGATTAGTAATGGCTATATTATTTTCCTTCAGAAACATAACAAAACGGGGAGGGTACAGAAAAAAACAACATCAACTGTTTTACGTGGTTCAGAAAGATTAAAAACTGGTATAAAACACTCTTGTTGCAACCTTAGTGATGTTTCATCACAGCAACTAGCAATGAATTTCACAAATGAAAGCTACAGTGTAATTATTTATTCAGTGTTTTCATTTCAGGTGCAAACAGAAGGCTTACGGGGTGAAAAGGTGAGCAGTTGTTTCACATTACCACTCTAATTAGGATTAGAATGTGGATGGCAGATTGTTACTGCAGACACCAATATGAATATAACCCTCTCTATATAATTTTAAGGAATATTTTGGTGTATTTGGTCAGTGGGAAATATGGCTCTGTGGGTGAAAAGTAAATGCAAATACTGTATTTTATGAAAATGTATACAATGTGATATGAATGTAAAGTGACTGTAAAGTAGATCGGTTTCACTGATCTGGAGTAAATAAGATCAATAAATGAAGATGTTAGGTTGAAGAAAATGTATTGATATGTTTAATCAAATGTGTTATGAACTACCCAACCAAATTTAGTGATTGAAAAAGTATGAATGTTTATAGAATGAGGTCAGCCCTCATTTAAAATCAAAGGATCTCATGTTGTCGCCTTGAAAATATTGATGATTGATTCCATTCAATTCTTCTATGACATTTGATTGAATTGAATTCACATGTGATATAACTGTAATAAATACAGAGCTGTTTGACCTGTTTCAGGGAGAGCCTGGACTACAAGGGCCTCCAGGGGCTGATGGACCCCCAGGGCCTGCTGTAAGGATCCTGATTTATTATTTCCTTCCTTCAGCTTTCCCGCTGTTACACTTTTGATATTTGCTGTTGTTGAAAAGCCATGTGTTACTAGTTTTCCGGTATGGATTCTTTGTGATTCATTCCTCAGGGTCCTCCCGGTCCACAAGGTTTACCTGGTGAACCTGGAGAGTTTGGCCAGAGGGTAAGACTGTCTGAATATCACCTTACTGTAGCAGGAGGAGGTGCAGTTCACGTGATAATTGGTATATTGCATCTCTGCATACTGACTTCATGCTTCCAGATCTAATCACCAGATCTACCCACAAGGCACAGCTCTATCATTTTTTTTTTTGTTCTTCTTACACTGCCAAATTACATTTTGGGGTTTTATATAACTCAACAATTTAAACCTAAATTACAGTGGAACTCAACACATTTTGTTTTTTTTCAACATACTTTTGAAAATGGCATTTACAGCTTCAGTGACTAACTGACTGAACATGGGTAGTTTAAACTCAGAGGAAGTGTTCTGGACTGAAAAGAAAACTTTTACTGACACTGTATCAAAAACTGTGCGCCACACAGTTTGAGAAACACTGGGTTAGAGTAAGGGTTTGGCTCCAGCTAACCCCTGTGAAGTCTAAATCATCATCTGTGATAACTCTAACCCAATGCTATCAGAATATCTAATTTGGGGGTTTTGTAAAATTCTTCCTCAGTGTCTTGGAAATCAGGGACCAAAAAGTAATCTTTCCGACACTTGTTTAAAGTACTGCAGGGTACTTCTCAGTGTGTGGAATTAAGGTCCACTTTAAGACAAATAAAGTTTTCTGCTCTTGAATACTTTCCTGCTTCCTATCTTCTTCTTTATGGAAAGCCTTAACCCTCTGAGATCTACGTCACTGTTGGCGAAGACCCCCATCCCAGGTCCTTGTGGTACATTAAAACACTCTAACCTGCATCTATGGGTCGCAGTTATCTCCTTCCATCTGGATTAATTTTATTTTATCTAGAATTAAGAAAACCGCTGCTGCTTTCCAACAAATGCCCCCTTGTTTCTCGTGTAACCCCCCCCCCCCGCTCTTTCTCCACACTGGTTCCATTACACAGGAGGGTGTAATTAAAACAGACACAGCGGTTCTGCATAATTTGTTCCTCCAAAACATTAACAAAGACAGTGACCTCCTTTCCCCTCCCTTCTCTACTGGGAGCAATTAACCTCTTATCAGCAGTATGCTGCAATCAGCGTTTGCGGCTGCACGGCTGGGCGGTACAGTCAAGCCAAGCCTTCTTAATTGAAAGACTCTCTGCCACCAGAAAGCATTTTTAAGATCCAGTGATTTCTGGTCGAGTAGCATTAATAAAACAATCTTGTGTTTCGGAATATGTCGAAAACATCCCCCCTCTGTAGCCTTGTTTTATTTCTGAAGCTTTTTGCACTCCCGTGGGATACTTTCCAAGAGAATCCTGCAGGAAAAAAACAGACTGAGAATTTTGGCCTATTTTTCTTTTCTTTTCTTCTTTTTTTTTTTTTTTGCAGGTTTAGGAATGTTAAACCCACGCTGAAGATTCACAGGGAGAAAGTGTGTGTGTGTGTGTGTCTGTGTGTGTGTGTGTCTGTGTGTGTGTGCCATTGCTAGTAGAGTTGGGAGCAGGTATAGACTGAGGCGCTCTCACCTCCACTGCTGCAAAGCTCTCGTCAGCTGTCTAATATCATTGCTGCAGAGTCATGTCCTTATAGATTATACATCCACCTTTATCCTTATATGACAGCTGATCGAAGCCTGGAATGCTGACTGACTGTCTTATTGGGCTGCAGAGGATGGTGTTTTCTGTAAATGCGGAGGGAAAAAACCAGCAACAACTGTTTTTTTAACAGAGTAAAAGTTTGTGACTCATTGGCAAGTAGCCTACACAGTTTATGTGAATAAATGTCTGTTTCGACATGAGAATATAGATGTTTTTTTCAAATAAATTATCAAGAATGTATATGATTTAAATATAGCTTGACCAAATAGCTATAATAACAAAATAGGAGTTCCCCATAATAATGTTTTTCAGTTACACATAACAGCTAGTTATGATGCCCATAAAGCTTTAGGTGTTAGCTTTGGGTTTAGAATCTTGTTTTCAGTGGATTTAAAGTCAGCTGTGCTCTTTTAACATTAGCTGTCTAGAAACGAGTAGGCATCTTGATTTTGTTACAAATGTGCCTTCTAGCTCTTACCTGCATGTCAACTGAATTAGTTAGAATTTAGGCTTTGGAGGATGGAACAGGAATAATGTGCATTTATTAGGTGCTGGATTTTATCGTGGAATAACCTTCTCAACTTAGAATGATTTCATGGAGCCGAACAAAATTCCGTTACAGATGTTTGGTGACGGTTAAGTTATGTGCTGTATGGGCAATGTACGTTAAATGTAACATGAGAAACGAATGCAAACGGAGAGTGTAACATCGTATTCGCAGGGGGATGATGAACTGAACATAAACAAAAATCAAAAAAATTGGGATATATAATAATTTTTAAAAAAAAACATATAGACGTTATTAATCCCTGTATGTTTGATGATGTGCTACGGTCATTATAGTTAGATTATTTTTAATCTGACACACTGTTGTCTTACAGGGAAGGAAAGGTGAAAGTGGACTCCCAGGGGTGGATGGCCTTCCTGGACCTCCTGTAAGAACTATTTTGATTTCACAACATGCAAAATGATTCTTAATTTATTATCTTTTTTTTATTTTATTTTATTTTTTGCTATTATCAAAACCAGGCTAAACACATAAATACATCCATCACAACAGATGTGCAGACCTGATTCATTTGCCCATGCGAACAGTCAGACACAGCTCTTAACCACTTGTCAGTCACAAGTTGCTAGCCAGTGAGCACATCCTGGATAAGGCTCCTTTCTGACCCTTAGACCAAAATTTATAAAAATCAGCTGAAATGAGTAAATGACACTAAAACTATGGCAATTTTCACGATATACTCCTGTAGAGTGGAAGCCCTTTTGACACCACAGCTATTGCCCCCTGGTGGCCTTGAAGAAAGAATGCAGGTTTAAGGCACGTCCACACTGGCTTCACTTCTCAGTCCTGGAACTTAGATCCATCTTTGATACCGTCTATGAATGTGATACTTTTTTTAAGCATGGGGGCATGACTTTACAAAATTTACTGGAAATTAACTCCCAGGTTCTAGAGCTGTATTCATTTTTGTTGTTGTTTGTATGGCAAGTGCTTGCTCAGATTGTTGCAGGACCTTACCTAGTTTTAAATGAAACATAATCTCACATGTAAAAAAATAAAATAAAAGGTTTTCTGCCAGACAGACCAGAGGGCCCTTTCCTCCTTTTAATCCACAGCTCGGCATATGGATGTATGAAGAGAAAGACTTATTGAACTTGAAGCAAAAGTAAATTATATATCTTAACCCTACTTGTGTTCCTGTAAGTTTGGAGGTTGAGACCAGCCAGCATTACCTTCTCCCTAACAGTTACACACGTGCAGCACAGAGGCTCTCAAAACAGCAGCTGACGATACCGCAGGGCTTTTCTTAAATTTATGCACTTATTCTAACAGTTTTCTTAGAGCTGTTTTGAAAAAAAAAAACCCCATCAATCTATAAGGAGTTTTTAATGCTCCTTTTACATTTTATACTTCCATATCATCATACTCTGTAATTGCTGGCCCCATACGGGTGTAGCTCTCTTTAGATTAACCTGTTGTTTATGTACAGCTCATGTCAGTGCTTCTTGTAATACGCCAATGACCTCTCAAAGGAGAACTGAGGTGGAATAATTTGGTATTTAAATTGTGTGGGCTGCTCAATATTTGATGTGGTCCACAAAGCACAAAATTGCTGCGGCTCTCTCAAAGGTCTCTTCATTGTATTTTTTAATAGAGGGAAAATAAACAGGCTAGATTAAAACCAACAGGTTATACCAATTAATTTCCTTGATTCCTCCCTGTAGCCAAGCCGAAATGTCCCTTGTGTTCTGGGGTTGAACTGGTTGTAAACCGTGCTGTAGTCCCCTCTAGTGGCTGGTTAGTGCTACTGATTTGAACTTTGCATTCTGGAAATCCATGTTAATAAAATTCTTAGAGAAATCTGAATTTTTAAAATATCTGGAAAATGAAATATGCTCTTGGCACTATGCTCTTTCAGTAAAAGGTTGATCTATTTGGTCAAAAATCACATTTTGAATGTATATGAATCAAGTTTTTCCAGATGTTTGTAATATTATTTTGCAGGGACCTGTAGGTCCACCTGGACCACCAGGAACCCAAGGACAAACTGGACCGCCTGTAAGTAACTAGCAACTGAAGCTAAGAGCCTTTATTTATGCTGCTGCGAAACATGATGCGACACCTCTTCTGTTTTTTTCCTCCCTGGAAGGGTTTGCCTGGTGAAATTGGATTTCCAGGCAAAATGGGTGAGCCTGGAAAACCTGTGAGTTGACCTTTAAGCTCTCAAATAAAAACTTTGTTTGTTGATACTTTTCCCCTCTGTTTGTGTCACTGAATGTCAGCATTTTGCATCTGATTTTAAAGGGTCTTCCTGGGAAAGATGGTCTGGATGGTCTTCCTGGAAACGACGGTGCCATGGTGAGTATGACTTTTAGATTTGATTATGGTAAACAAGCTTTAAAGTTGCACTAATCAAAAAGTTTTTATATTGCTGTTGAAGTGACTGTAATGTAAAAGGGATCTCATGAACCATCATAAGAACCACTGATACAAGGTGAGACGTATCCATGTGTTCATGCTGTATACTGTACACCACATTCTGACTGCACCCTTCGAATGCTGCAGCAGAACTTGAGATCCATCAGACCGAGCAGCGTCTTCTATTACCCAGTTTGGTGATCCTGTGTGACTTGTTGCCTCAGTTTCCTGTTCTCAGCTAACAAGAGTTCTCCTGCTGTAGCCCGTCTGCTTCAAAGTTTGACATGTTGTGTGTTCTGTATACCTTAGGTTTAATATAGTAATTATTTGAATTACTGTTGCCTTCCTATTAGCTGGAAGCAGTCTGGCAATTCTCCTCTGACCTTTGACAACAAACAGGCATTTTCACCCAGAGGACTCGCTGGATATTTTCTCTGTAAACCCCAGAGATGATTGTGTGGGAAAATCCCAGCAGATCAGCACTTTCCGAAATACTCAGACCAGCCCGTCGGGCACCAACAACCACGCCACGTTCTGAGTTGATTAAATCACCTTTGTTCCCCATTCTTATGCTGTTTGAACTTCAGACACTGTCTACATGCCGTAATGCACTGAGTTGGTTGTGCCAACCAACCAATCAACATCCATCAATGTATGGGTGTATTATATACAGTACCACACTCTGCTAATTAGTGCTAAGGCACAGACTAATTAAAAACCGGAATTTCACTCACTAAAACAAAGCACAAACTTCTTGGATGGGCCCTACCATAATTTGTCATTTAAAATTCTCCACACAGTGGAATTGATTTGGCAAAGATGAGGCCAAGCAGACGGTCACTGGCTCCAGTTGCCTGTGTGTGGATGTTTGTCAAAGAAGCTGGATTCCTAAATTTAGTTAACTCTGAAATCTTAGCATCAAAAAATTGAAACGAAGAAAACAAGAAACAAATACAAAATCACGTTCTGGTTTTTCCTTTCACTCTTATGTTTCGGATCTCAGGGCTGTGGTCCATTTGCTGGTGTGATTCTTCACAGTGAGTGAGACTAAGTGCAGGCTGAGCCATCAGAGTTCATTCTATGCAGAGTTCTGTGTGATGTGACTGTACGCTACTCACCCAAACTCTACTTACATGTATGGTTTCTGTCCAATTTAAAAAAGCGAAAAAATGTTTATTAACCTTTGTTTTCTGGCTGATGAAGAGTGAGCCCATCGTTACAACCAGCCTGGCGATATACAGTGCTTGGCAAATGCTGTTGGCTGGTACAGGTTTGGAAAGTATGACATCTAAATTATACCTGTGTGTCTCTAAAGGGGCCCAGGGAGAGCGTGGAGCAGATGGTTTTCCTGGCAAGCCTGGAACTAAGGTACAGTGACTTCACCTTACCCAGAAACACACTGAACCTATGATTGTGTGTTATCCATTTGGAAAGCCGACATTTTAATGAGTGCATTTTCTCTTCAGGGTGACGAGGGGCCTCCTGGACCAAGAGGACCCCCAGGGGAGAGAGTGAGTTCACAGTTGCAATTTGTTGTTTGGCATTTGGGTTTTTTGTATGAGTATGGAAGACATTTTACAGTATTTTGACATATGCATTTTTATTTTATTCTATTTGTATTTTTATTTTGTTACAGGGAGAAGCCGGTGCCCCTGGACAGCCAGGTGATGCTGGAACAAGAGGTGACCGAGGTGTTCCTGTAAGTGTGACTGTGCTTCTCAAGGCTTTCACGGTCATTCACAGCTACATGTCTGAGTTACGTCTGCAAACAAACAAGGGGTGCTATCCTTACTTCACTTTTCCACATTTCATAATCATTTCTTTTGAAGTCATCTTCAGTAAAATAAATGTTCCTTATTGGACCCAGTAACTTCCTGGGAACCCTTTGGGGCCTGGTGGTTGTCCCCAAGTGCCATTTTGAGACCAACAGTTCTTGACTCTCCAGTTATAAAGTATATATATATGAATATTTTGTTTTCCATAGGGAGAGAGAGGACTGACGGGGCCAGTTGGGCCAAAAGGTGAAAAAGGCGACAAGGTAAAAAAGACAACAACAAATCAGGAGCCTTTTTTATATTTTGGACAACTTAATATGCTGAATGATTAGCCGGGAACCTGCTGTATATGTTTCACTGAGGGTCACCCTGCAGTGCTACTGTAGCTGTAAGAAGGTCATTAGCATGCGGACTCTGAACGTTTTGTGTCATGCCTCAGGGTGAAGTGGGAGATAGGGGACCGCCGGGCATTCCAGGAAATGTAAGTAATATTTCTGCTGTATCTGTTGTGCATGGTAACAAATGATACAAATATCACTTGCTCTCTTCTTCACAGGTTGCAAATGTCATCCCTGAGCCTGGTGAACCAGTGAGTACACTTCTATTAGTCATAGTTATTAGTTTTATATATATATATATATATATATATATATATATATATATATATATATATATATATATATATATATATATATATATATATATATATAAATGTGGTTTGCATTCTCTACAAAATCTTTGTCACTTCTGTTGTTCTTTCCTTAAGGGGAGACCTGGAGAGAAAGGAGAGAAAGGGGATCAAGGGAAACCAGGAGAGATGGTGAGATTTTTGTTTCCGCAGCCTCTTTTTTACGTAATCAAACTTCACCCAGTAATGTGCTCAGGAATCCACTAGATGTCAGTAGAGGTTTGCTATTGCAGCACTGTTACAGTGAGTGGCTCAGGAGCCTTTCCTTAATTGGCTTAGTAAATTAAATTGTTCGGCACAGTAATGCAGTGCCCTGATTCTCTATTCTCTCTAGTTTATAGATGTATGGAGACCAGAATGTATTGGTATATTTAACATAAAACAGGCAACATCAATTATGTGCTGTGATTAACACACAAATGCTAGTATATGTTGCTTTTGTTAATAATATCATTAAGGCAGCAGATGACAGTGATTCCTTAATATTTTTGTTGTATAGCATCATCGGTGTTCTTCATGTTACGATCTGCAGCCCTCATTCATTTTTAGATCTTTGTCATCTGGAATGGTAGCAGTCCTTTTGCACTTCAGCAGAAATATTTAAATGAATTTTTGAATGAATGTGTCTTCTCTGAAGGGTCCAAGAGGACTACCTGGTGAACAAGGTTTTAAGGGACCAGCTGGACCACCGGTACAAAGCTTGTTATCTCTTCACTCTTTTTAAGCTACGGTCATTTCGATTGGAATATCTCTGATTAGCTGTTTCACCTTCAGGGGCCAAAGGGTGAAACTGGACTTACAGGAGAGACGGGGCGTGTTGGAGACCCTGTAAGATGTTCCATTTAATAGGATTCACCTTTTAACATCAAGCGAGAGGTTTTCTATATAATAATGACCTCTGTGTTTCTCTCAGGGTCCACCTGGCGTAGCTGGCCCTCAGGGTCTACGTGGACTACCAGGAAATGTGGTTGGTTTTTTTCTTTCTCTAATCACTTTGATATCACATATGTCTGCATGCGTTTCCTATGACCGTATACTTATACGTTCTTGTATCAAGCTACCAGCTACATGTTTTCTTTAGGGCATACCGGGGATTATTGGGCCTCCAGGTCCAGCTGGACAAAGAGGAGACAAGGTCAGTCACCTGTTCTTAAAATCCACAAGCGCATTTGATTGATTGTGATTTGAAAGTCTGTGCTGAGAATGGTTTTGGCAGTGCAGAGAAATTGATTGCAGAGAAGAAAGAGTGACCTTGTACGTCCTCCGTCATTGTTTCAGTCTTTGAATTCAATTCAATCCTGCTGCAGCAGCTACACGTCGGAGTTTTTTTTCTTAGATTTTTCTCTTTGTTTTGAATTGGCCACAAGATACTGCTGCAACAGTTTTTAACCATCTCTTTTTTATTGTCCACTTCAATTAGAGGCTGATACTCCACTAATATGCTGGACAAGATGCATACTAATCATGAAACTGTGGTTCAAAAAAGTATTATCCATAGAATTGGATTTCATTTCACCTAAAATGTGTTCAGAATCCAGAGCAATGAAAAGTATCTAAGAGTAAGTATCTGTTGATTGTTGTAGCCTTGAGAGACAATCAGTGTCTCTTTATTCCATCTTTTTTTTTTAGGGTGAACCTGGTAAACCAGGACAACAAGGTCCTGCTGGCTCACCTGGAGAGCCTGGTTTGACTGGACATCCTGGACTGCCTGGGAAGGGGAAAGATGGGCAAAATGTAAGACACACATTTTTGTTGTCTGCTATGTTATTTGCGGAATATGTTTATCTTAGGTTCAGCTTACAAATGTAATGAAATTTGAAGTGATTCTTTATTATATTTCATTTACTAACATATTTCAGCATTATCATATTTAAGGATAGCGCCTCAATTTTTCCACCCCATTTAATTAAATGTTTATTTATATTGTGTTTAGAATAGTTGGAATCTTTTGGATGCATATTATTAACAGCTGCAGCACAAATGAACATCTGCGCTGCAGCTATAATTACATTGCAGCTATATGGAGAGTGTATATAGTGGGCACAACCACGGCGACATCACCCACTGGCTTCCACTCATTTTAAAACCTCATATGTTGGTTTTTGGAGCCAGATGTGACCATATTTGGATGAGTGGGTGCAATGCTAAGTTATTAGCTCCTGCTAGTAAAAGCCACTTTTGGCTGCTCCCTTATTTCCCAGGGAGGCACAGCGGTGGATGGATCTGCATGTTTTACACTCTTTGACGTGACCCTCCCATTTATCCAGCACTTGGAGAACACTAGCATGTGACCTCCTGGGTTTGTATTCTGGGTTAGAAAAATTAAGCCAGTATGAAAGTGCCTAAAAACCTGCATTCCAGACAGCAATAGCTGTGGGTGCAAAAACACAACTGCAGTCCCACAGAAGTTTATGGCTTTCTGTCTTCTATCAACACTTTCCTGCTGAGTTTATGGGCTCAGTCCTTCTTTGTGCATGTAGAATAAAAAAAAATTAATCTGTTTTGTAAACTGTGGTCATGCCATGTTTCAAAATGGAGGATTATCTGTGGTATGAAGCTGCGCACTCACTGGCTGAAACGTTAATCAAAAGAGTGTGGATTCACGGTCAGAACTGCCCTTCTACATCACATCCAGTTTTTTGCACCCAAGATGGAAAAGCAGAATTTCAGAAACCAGCAGCTGCATCCATCGTTGATACTGTCTGTGGTTACCCCACGGAGCTAGCTAATGCTAGAAAGGGGACTAACAAAATGCTAGAATTGCACACACTTATTGGAAGCCATAATATTTGCCATATAATTTAATTAAAAATGCTCCAAAAGGCATCAAAAGCACAAATATAGACAAGAGGCCAAATTCAGTGACTCAAATTACCAGAGATTAAGCCTAGCTGTTAACCCTGTTAATCAGTATGGTCACACGCCTAATTTAAAGTCTTAACAAAAAACAAATTGTTGAATTATTAAAAACAAAATTAACCCCCTGTATAATTTTTGAAGGTAGAAATTAGCTCTTCATTAAATATTTGCTGTACCTGGCTGTAAACTGGTGATTTTCAAGACTGATGTTATGCATTTTAACACTGGAGTCTATGAGGACTGACTCACTTTTGGAGCCTACCTCAAGTTTTTGCTAACATACAAATTATATTCTTTTAATGTTTTAAGCTATTTCCCTTCAGTTGCTTTAAAGTGTGTCCACTTTCCACACTGCCCAACCATATCATTTTCTTTATTTCATTAGCATTGGATTGTTATTTTTAACAAACTGGACATCATAATAATGCAATAATTGATGCATTTATATGCAATATTTAGCTGACTTTCTATTGACCAGCACAAGAAAAGCAACGTGAAGACCTTTGACATGCCACTGTGAAGTCAAGCTGCATTTTAACAACAGACACGTATGGTTATCATGGTTAGGACTGCCTCTCCGCTGTGCCTCTGAACAGTCTCTTGTGTTGCACACGTGTTCCGCTTGTAAACATCTCCTCGCCCGTCAAACCGCAGCGTAATACGAGCGGCCGTATGAGGGAGAAAACGAGCCTGAGTGGGCACATTTTGTGCCGCAGCTCAACATGTGTCTTCATCGTTTTTCGCTGTGATCCAAACATGTGGCCGTCCTGCTGACGAGGCAGGAGCAGAACAGGAAGGACATTGTTAAGACATGTAACATTAAAACAGCAGAGGGGCAAAACAGATTTGCCTCACAGCAGTTTTCCCTCCCTTTTTCTTAAAATTAATTAATTATTTATTTATTTATTTTTTACAGCTGCCAGGTGCGGCCATGAGGCCTCTACACAGTCGTGTGCATGAGGAATAGGAACTCTTTGTGACCCATTAGTGATTTATTCAAAAACGTTTAATTCCAGTGTTTGGGTAATAAACAATTTAATGTTATTTTGTGCCATTACAGGGAGAACCAGGACCACAGGGAATCCAAGGACCCCCAGGGCTGAAGGTAATGTCATTGCAGACGCTTGGAAGACTTTTCCAGGTCTCCTCGGTTGTCCTGGTTTATCATGCACAGGTGCTCTTTTGTTGATGTGAAAAACTTTTCTTTTTTTTTGGTTGCCCGAATGAGAAAAACAATTCATCTTTGTTGAAAGCAGCAAAAGCAATTTCTGTGTCCACTGCTCTGTGACCGTCGCTCTGATTATGACGGCCTCTCTGTTGTAAAGAGCTTGATGTGGGGGGGGGGGGGCTGCGGCTGGGCAGGGGCATTTGCTGGATTTATGGTGTCAAACTGCTCACCCTCATCACAAATAGGTTTTCTCTTCTGAGTACAACAATGTCAGCCTTAGATTGTATTTGTTTTATTCTTTATTTTTTTTCTTTCAATCAGTGGTATTTCTGGGATCAGCGGTCATCGTCAAATATAGCGTTCCAGATTCTTAGCTAAACTTAATGGCTGTTGAACTGTTCTGACTCAAGGAGCAGGAGGCTGAAGTAAACTTTGCCTTTTCTTTTCTTCCCAGGGTCAACCGGGGTCAAGAGGAGAACCTGGGTTACCAGGCGACAGGGGTCCTGCAGGAGAAGGCAAAGTGGGACCACCGGTATGAACGCCATGCCACAGTGATCCTTTTGACATTCACCAGGTCACTGGTGACCCATCTGGGTTAGGGGTAGGGTGTAGTTAATGTCCGCCCCATTTTATTGAATTTTTACCCATTTGGAACAGCAAAGAAAAACTCCGATGCCAAAATGTGTAAGCCTTTACTGGAAATGTAACTCCTCATCTTCTGGTTTCTGAAAATTTAGTATGTGGCTAAAACAAAGCTCAAGCTTAAGCTCGGGTCTCTGGGGACACTGTGGATGTTTAAAGAATTTAAATGTAGCCCGTGCATTTACATATATACCTGAATTTGGCCGTGATTGTTGTTTACAGGGGCCTTCAGGACAAAGTGGCCCGCCTGGACCTGCGGTAAATATTTGCTAAAATATTTGTTTTAATAAGTGTGTGCTATTATTGTGTTTTCTTTAACGTGCGTATCTGTGTTTTAGGGTTTGAGGGGTCCACCAGGTGTCGCTGGTCCTCAAGGCCCACCAGGTCACAATGTAAGTCAAATAATGAAAGACTTACTCAGAAATAAGTGAATCTATTAATAGAAAAGACTCCAGCTTCATTTGTCTTAATTTGCATAGCGCTCTGCGGTGAACTCCAGTTTTGGTGGACAATGATGCATACCCTTAAAAATACACAGAAAATGTAATTATTACTTTTTCCCATGTAGGGTCTACCAGGAAGGCCAGGAGAAAAGGGCTCACCAGGAGAGCCTGTAAGCACACACACACACACACACACACACACACACACACACACACACACACACACACACACACACACACACACACAGAGCTAGAGAACAGGCTATATTCCACAGTGTGTCTGTTGCCACACCCAACCAGTCATGGCAGTGCTGTCCCTCCCTGAGCCTGGTTCTGTAGGTTTTGTCCTCTTAAAAGGGAGTTTTTCCTTCCCACCATTGCCAAGTGCTTGCTCTTAGGATTCATCTGATTGTTGGTGTTTTAATGTGGGGCATTTACCTCACAATATAAAGTGCTTTGAGGCGACTGTTGTTGTGCTTTGGTGTTATATAAATTGAATTGAATTATATCGGAGCTTTTGTTTCACCAGATGTTTGCTTAACGCTAGTGTGTCCATTAAATATATTCAGTGGCTGAAATGACTATGAAAAGGGTCGTGTAAGTTATTAGAGCCTTTTTTATTTTTAATCTAATTGTTTTGCACTTGTTGGTCACGGCTTCTCTGTTTGGTTCAGTTAATTTTCCATGAAATTCCGTGGAATTTTTAACAGCTAAATGTTCCTCAGACTTCAGCAAGGACCTAAACAGACATTAAATGAGAGATCTAAATTAATGCTAAGGTTGCTGCTTGAGGATACTTTGGCCAACCACATGTGGTTTCTCAGGGAGTACAAAGCATCGGGCCTGCTGCTAGACGCTCCTTGGTCTGAAAGCTTGGTTTGCATTGCCAGTTAGACTTGCTCCTGGTGAGTGTTGGACTGTTGTCAAGACTGCCCTTACTGATTCTGCTTATAACTTTTTAGGCAAAGGGGTGGCCTTTTTTGCACATGATGTGGTCATGCTTGCTTCACTGGGTGGTGACCTCTAGCTCTCGTTTGATGGCCACAAGCTGATTGTAGTGATTGAAAGATAAGATTGCGGTGGTGTAAATGAGCTTCCTCTGAAGGTTTTCTGGGTTTAGAGGTAGGGTGAGGGAGCTCAGTCATTCAGGAGGGGCTCAGAGAAGTTGGTTTGGCAATCTGACCAGACCCTGCTACCCCCATGACCTGTGCCCAAATAACTGACAGAAAGTAGATGCACAGCTAAGTGAATGTTGTTTTATTTTTGCTGGATATTCAGTTGCTGATCATCCTATCAACTTTATAAGGCTTTATTTCATTCTTGGCCACCATTGTTAAAATAATTCCTCAGTCAACCTCAGAAGTGAATCTCACTAATGTAAATAGACCGGTACATAAAGTTTTCTACTCTAAATTTTATTACAAGCCTAAATCACCCAGTCACACATACACTCACACAGGAAACAAATTCTGTACTGTATCTAGTTTTTAAGTTGGAAATCTTCAGTGGAAGCCATTAGAACAGAACATTTATTTTGGAGGGAAGTATTTATATTTTACATATATAAAGATTTTTTGGAGAACAGAACGTTGCCCCCTGGATAGAGCCCTCGATCTCTTTTTATTCTATTAACTCATTTGTTTTCTGTCTCCCAGGGAAAGCCACCAGATTTTGATCCAAAGGTAAGGAGCCATTTCCCCTGCTCTTTAACTGAAAGTGACTTGATGTGTGGATCATTTGATGACAAACGCATCTGTGCCATCTTTAGGTTTTTTGCTCAGACTGCCCTGCAGGCCCACCGGGCCCACCAGGACTCCCAGGAGTCCCAGGAGATAAAGGACAACAGGGAACTCCTGGGAAAAATGGCCAAGATGGATACCAAGTAGGAAAAAGTTATTAACATGCCATCATTATTGTGAATATTCACTTCACTTCTATTATAATGTATCAGCATATGTTTAAAGGAGTTTTATAAAGTGTGTGTCTTTGCTATGCTGGCCCGGTGTGCGACATGAGGTCTGGGCCTTGTCTCATCAGTCACTTGTTGTGACGGATGGCGAGGCTGTGTCTGCATCATTAGCTCGGCCTCCTCTGGGGGCAGTGGTGAACGATTAGCAGCCGGTGACGGTGCTCCGTACTGTCTACCCGGACAGAGACTGATGGTCTGCTTTGTCACTACAGGGCCCGCCAGGACCAGCCGGACTTCCAGGGCCCTCTGGAGCTGATGGAGGAAAGGCACGTTTGCTCACTTACGCCCAGATGTACTAGCTGCTTCTATCAGTCTTGTTTTGTTTGCTTTACGTCATAATGCTCAGATGGTAGGCTGAAAAGGTATTGAATCATATTTCAAAATTAATAAAGCACAGCAGCTAGCACTGTTGCCTTACAGCAAGAAGGGCCTTGGTTTGAATCCACCATCTGGCCCGAGTCATTCTGTGTGGAGTTTGCATGTTTGCGTGTGTTTTTTCCGGGTACTTTGGCTTCCTCCCACAAAAAGATATGCAGTTAGTGGGTTTAGGTTAATTGGTGATTCTAAATTGCCCATAGGTGTAAGTGTGAATGGTTCTCTATCTCTCTGTGTTAGCCCTGTGACAGGCTGACCCTGGACAGGCGTCCAGGTGAGACTAAAGATTTTCAATCAAATGCTTTTCTCATTGCTTTTTAAAAAAATTTTTGCCACAGGGTATAAAAGGTGATCGAGGACCTCCTGGAAACCCTGGAGACAAAGGAGACAAGGTGTGTTTTTCCATTGTGACTTTTCCACCTTTCTTTCACTGTGTTTAAAAAAACATTCATTGGAATATTTTCAACTTGATTTTAATGATCATTATCTGTTTAACAGGGTCATCCAGGACCTCCTGGCCATCCAGGTCCTTCTGGATTAATGGGTACACCTGTAAGTAGCTATTTCAGCCTTGTTTATAACATTGTCAGACTACCAAAGCCTTTTGTAAATGTAAATGTTGACCTCCACTGACACCATCTCTTTCCTCTTCAGGGTAACGATGGGCAGCCTGGCCCTGTGGGCCCCCCAGGGCCCCCTGGAGAAAAGGTCAGTTGGCATCCTGTGCACTTTCCACTCAGAAAATGTATTACCCATATGTCATTACAACCCTCATCCCTCTAGTGTGTAGGTCACCACCCTGTGCAGTAATAGTGGCTATTAATCATTTCTTTTTTTGTTGGTGACCCGTTTTTGTGTCTGTTTTCACTAGGGCAAAGAAGGTCTCAAAGGAATCCAGGGACCACCAGGTCTTCCTGGCTTGATAGTAAGAAAGATCATTAGAATGTAAAGCATCATGAATATGTACTTCCTGCTGTGTGCTGTGCACATTTTAGGCATTTTGGAACCATGGGTCTTTGAAGTTGCCTGTCGTAAATAATTGTTTTCCTCGATGCACAGGGGCAGCCTGGGAAAATGGGAAAAGATGGCAGACCAGGTGAACCAGGAGAATCTGTAAGTAGATGGAAATGACCCTATTACGCCCATCTGAGAGAGCATATATAGTTTGAACACCAAATGCAAGGCATCGTCTGTATTTGCATACATTTGCTCATGTTAGGTGTTCACACAATTTCTGTTTTCTTTCCAGGGCAAACAAGGTGAACCTGGACCTCCAGGAAACCCAGGACTCAGAGGACTCCCTGTAAGTAACCACCATTAAAACCGATATGATAGGAGAACCTGGTGATGTGTAAATTGCGGTGACTGATTTTCTGCTTCTTCTTGCTAACCAGGGCTTTAAAGGCCACAGAGGAGAACCTGGAATTCCAGGATCTAAGGTTGGTTTGCTTTTAATGTGTTTGAGCAGATTATGAAGCCAGATGAAACCAGATTAATATGTTAGTCTGAAATGTTATGAGAGAGACAATCTACAGGTGAATTCTGTAATAGCAAAGATGGTAGTAAAAATAATATATGCAGTTTTGTTCCAGTGACTACTGAAAATGAAATTCATTTGACTGATTCATCAGATTAAATGTCTGGGGTATATAAGTGCCCTGAGGCATTCCTAGGTGGTTGCAGAGCTGAGCTTTCTCACTAATGAGACTCTTTTATAGGCTGTGTATAAAATATGCAAAGTGTTGGGTCACACCCCTTAATCTTTAAATTCAGGTGTTTTCAGTCCACAGGTGACATAGGTATATAAAATCACATACCTAGCCATGCAGTCTACCTTTGCAAACATTTATGAAAGATTGGCCGTTCTAAGCAACCCACTGAATTTGAGTGTGGTGCTGTAATAGGACACCTATACTGAGACAAGTTTTTTCCATTCTCGATATGCTGCAATCAGCTAAAAGTGGTGTTACTGCAAAGTGGATGGGTTTAGCAACCACAGCGCAAGTGTCAGACAACACTGCGGAGCAGGGTTGCCTTAGTGCTGAGGCAAAGCTCTGCTGATCCCGTAACTGCAGAGTTACAAACCTCCTCACACATTTACGTCGGGACAAAAACTATGCCGGGAGCTTTGTGGCACGGGTTTCCATGGTCGAACAGCACCTGTAAAGTCTGTTTTATACTGCTGATACTACAGCAGTATAACAGAGTTTAGAAAAATTGATTAATTTTTATGTATTTCCCACTGAGTGCTGAGTGAAATATGTTCACTTTAATTTGTTCAAAAAGGAAAGTAGTAGTTAATTGGTAGCCCTTATTTAGAATCATGTTGAAATGGGTTAAGGTTAAATTGTCAGAGCTCAAATGTGAAGATGTCACGTTAGAAATAAATGTCGTAGGGTGGGAACAGTAGCTAAATATATAAGAACTTGTGGATTTACAGTACTGTGCAAAAGTCTCAACTCACCCTTCATTTCTTTATATATTTTGTTAGGAAAATGGGAGCAGGTTTCCACCTATTTGCAGTCTACCTGCAAATAGGTACAGCAATTTATTGAAACATCTGCAAACATACATGGAAATACAATGTATGAGGCAAAAGAGTTTCTACAATTCTAACGAGCTTGAAAGTCAATATTTGGTTTGACCTCCTTTAGTCTTCAACACAGCCTGAACTCTATTAGGCAGCTTTCTTGCCTTTAAGCAGTCTTCAAAAATAGTTCTCCAGACTTCTTATAGGATGTTTAAAGCTCTTCTTTGGATGTTGCGGCCTTTTGAGCCAAGATGATCCCACACTGCTTCAATAATTTTGAGGTCCGTGCTCTGAGGAGGCCAATCCATGACTGATAGTGTTCTTGTGTATTTTCATATTCAGTTATATTTTTACTGCATTGTGTGTTTTACTGCAGTGTGTTTGCAATCATTGTCATCATTGCCAATTTGGAATTTTCTGCATTCAGAATTCCATCCCAAACATCACTGGCTGAAATTCAGCCCCAGACCCTAACAGGTCCTCCACTGTGTTTTACAGATGGCTGTAGACACTCACTGTTGTATATGAACCAGAAATTTCAAATTTGGATTCATCAGTCCATAAGAGCTGTTACTGTACCCCTGACTTTCAGTCCAGTTCTTGCATAATTTGGCCTACCTCAGCTGTTTCTCCCTGTTTCCCTTCCTTAACAATGGCCCCTTGTCAGCCACCCACTGAGACCATTTCTGACGAGGCTTCAATGAACACCAGGTGAATGACCTGGAGGGCCAGATGCGTCCCTTGGGTAAAATATAAAGAAATGAGGGGTGATTCAAGGCTTTTGCACAGGAGTGAAAAAAATATATACTCTTCATAGTTTTCCATGATCTTTTCCACTGAACTGTATAGCTGATGCATCAAATGCACCCTCATATATGAGCACTGGAGTTTCGAAGGAAGTTGATAATACACCATCAGCGATACTCTTACTGAGGTTTTAAGGTTCTGTTGAACCAGTTAACACAAAGAAGGCTCGGCTATCTTGAGCTTGTCTAACCCTTGGGCCTGTTTGGATGTGTTCCTCATTCTTTAGCCTCATTTTCCCAACTAATGAGCTTCATCAACCTGTTATTACTACAGAACAAGACTATATTTTTTAACTATATAAACCATAATTATTTTTTTCTTTTTCATGTGATATCAGACTCCTGAAGCAAAGTAATTAATTACCACATTACGGATGTTCACCAACTAATGTAATGCAATGACTAAAGAATACGAAGAATTGACTTTCAAGCAAATGAAGGGACAATGTCTCCCATTTTACTTTACAAGGCCACATCTAAAACAGCTGACCCTAAAAATGTAAGCTCAAACAATTTTTAGAATCTATGGCAGTATGAAAAAGTTGAAAATCTGCACCAGTGCAGTTTTATTTATGCTTTGTGACAACATTTTTGCTCTTTATTGAAGAGGTGTGCAGTTTTCCAGACAGCATGACAATGGATTCTGGAACAGCTACCCAAAATAATCTTGGTGTCTGTGCAGGCTTGGTGCATTCATATTACCCTGAAAAAAATCTAGTAAAACATGCAAATATAATCAGTGATAATACCATCTCAGGCTGCAAAGACGAGAAATGTAGCTGCAAATGTCATCAAAGGTGCTTTTGAAAAGTGTTGCACCATCACTTTGTCAGCTGCTCACAGATATATGCAGTGTAAAACTGGTGAGGAATGCTAGAGTTAGTCCCCTGCTCAACAGCCTTACTCAGAGTTGCTTGCTGTGGGAGTGCAGGGTATAGCACACAGCCACATTCACTGTTTAGCATGCCGCACTGCAACGTCTACTCATATCTGACACCAGCCCTAGAGGCACAGTTTTTTTTTTAACACTCATTTTGATAGAGAACTCATTGCACCTGCTGCTTTCTTCTCAAACAGCACACACCTGCAGGAAAAGGATTCAGCCAAAGCCCCATTACCAATTGCATGGCTCATTACAGACAACTCTGAGCGAATCACAGCGATGCATGCAGCCTCTCCCTGCAGCCATACTGCAGATAACTTATTAGAGGAAGTGCAAAGTGTTGCCACAGACCCTTCACAGTCAGTTAATGTCACTCACATGTAAATTAATCTCATTATTATTCAGAAAATTGAAAGATTTTACAAGAGAACAATATGTAACATTATGTGCGCTCGGGTATAATTTAAGCCAGCAAGCTAATTCCAAAAATGTTAGCCTATCCAAAGACCTTGAACTCCTGAAAGTTTCTCTCTTTGTTTAGCGTGTATGCTTTTGTTATGTTCCACATAGGGAGAAGATGGAAAGCCTGGATCACCTGGACATGATGGCAAACCTGGGAAAGAGGTATGGACAGCATTTAACATTATACTGTTCTTTTCCAGTTCATTTTCATCAGGGCAAATTCAGGGCAGCACTAGTTTCTCTCTTCCCCTCTGCTTGCTGTTTCACCACCTGTCTTTTTTGTCCTCGGTGAACAGAAGGTAGATCGCTGCAAATAAAAGCTTCCCAAAAAGGTTGAAATCTAACATGAGCGTGTGTGTGTGTTTTGAGTTTTTGTACCTTTTGTAGTAATTCCTGGTTGGTTTCTTTATTTTTATCCTCAGGCCTTCTTAGTTGTCTTAGTCCTGTTCTTGTTATAGTTTATTTGCATTTAATTCCTTGTTTCCTCTGTGCTCTTCATGTCAAGTCTGCATTTCTGTGTGTTGAGTTTAGTAACTTCCTGTTCTATTTTGCTAGTCTCCTGTCTTGTGTGCTTAGTATTTAGTTTTACTTCCCTGGTCTCATCCTTTGTGGTTAGTTATGCCCAGCTGTGTTTCCACCTGTTTCCCCATCCCCTCGTTATCCTGTGTTTGTATTTATTGTGTGTTCCTCTGTTCTATGTCACATTGTCCCTCGTGATAGTGTGCCTCCCAGTTCCATGTAGTATTGGTAATTACCAAAATATTCTTTATGGTCCTGTAATTGTTAATGGTGCAAGCTTTTTAATCAAAATTATATTTTTAATACTCAAATATAATTACTGAAGTAATCCATGAATTTTCAGATGTACTGTTTTACAAAACAAGCTGAAAAAATTATGAAGCACATTCTAATTTTTTGATTAAGATGAGAAATTACAGTTGTTCACTTTCATTCCTGAACATAAAAATTAATGTTAGTGGTTGAATGTTCTGCTTGATTCATTTCTGATTTCTCAGAGAGGTCCAGTATAAAAACAAAATTCAGTTTGTTATTTCCCTGATAAATAACTACTGTATGTAATTTTTAGTTTTAAATAACTTTTGTTTTGTCTTTTCTTATTTTTATGACAGGTGGTTATTTGTTAAGCACAGGGCATACATACTCACAGGGTCATCACCAAAAGGAAAATGCAACTTTTATTATATTCAGTCTTCAGTGTTTATGCCCGCCCTGTGCTATAAACATTTGTCACCCCCATTGAAACCCTACAGGACTTTCTGTCTCAGTCACCCAGTTATTGAGAATAATCATTAATGTTGTCTGGAAGCAGATTATTGATAGAGGGAATGCCGATAATTTTAAAAAGTTTGGGGCAGAATGCTCTTCTTCCTGACACACCATCACCACAATCAGCAATCGTGTCTTATAACTACTGCAGCCACGTCGCTGTATGAGAGGTTTTTTTTCCATTCATCAAAGTGAAAACTCGCACATACACTGAGAAACTGCACGACTGTTATTCCCCCACTTGTGCTGTGGCAGGATGTGCAGTAGCACTTCACAAAACCCTCTTTCACCAAACTGATCCTCTGTGTGTGTGTTTTTGTGTGTGGACAGATTGAAGTTCTTTTTACAGCTACAACAAGAATTCACATTTAGCACCCCACCACAGCTTACGCTGCACTCCAGTAAAGTAATGATGAATATAAAGGGCAAATTAGCCTGATGCAAATTTGTGAACACAAACAGCCATTTTTATTCAATATTGACCAACACAGTCTCCCAAGTGCAGCTGAAATTGTCGGGTCACAAATGCTTGACGTGATAAGGATGCAAGCAGTCCACAAACAGTGCAGGTGGCACTTGCTTCTTGAGTCTGGCAAACGTGGCACAGTGTAAGAATAGGCTTTTACACCTGTGGATACAACATGGCAGTTCAGCATGGCATTCTGATCCAAAGGCGAACTCTGCAGTCCGATGCCAAAAGAGGTTGGTTGGAATTGGGAAACTGTTTTCTGACAGATCCAATAGTACAAATTTAGGATTTCTCAGGGTTAATCCTGAAAAAGGCTGCTTTATTATGAACCATTCAACCACATAAATCAGATATCTGTAACAGCAACCCCCCCCCCGATTCAGATATAATTGAGGCCCATTATTGGCTTTGTTTTCACAGACGTTTCAATGTGTTCGTAAATCCACCCCAAAAGAGGGTTTTGCTCTGTCACTAATATTTAGTAAATCTGGCCCCAAGCTTGCCCTGTTAGGTTACTAATGTTTTCTTTTTACAGGGCCCCAGAGGACCTACAGGCCCAGAAGGACTTATAGGACCAAGAGGCGAGTCGGTGAGTCATTTTCAAATGCTGGCAGTACTTTTTGCTGCAAAGAGAGGACAGACACAGCACGGTGCCAAGCAAACAGATAGATTAGGCCATAAAGTTTCTCTCATGTTGTTTCTCTCACTGCCCCCCCCCCCCCATTGTATCCTTTTTTCTTTCTTCTTTTTTTTTTTTGCTTTGCATCCCAGGGCAAGCCAGGTGAACCAGGACCATCAGGAAAATCAGGTCTCCCTGGAACACCAGTGAGTTTTCTCTTCCGACTCTGCACAGTCTTTACATTCAGTTCTCTTTCTCCACCTTTTTTTTAATTTATTTTTACCATTAGTATAAGAAGCACATAACTTTAATTAAAACACATAAAAAGCCTAACCTTGATTAGAAACTGACAAAGAAATGAGGGGGAAAAGTAGCATTTTCAGTAGAACAAGCAGTTTCTGTACCTCACAGTTGAGGGAATTAGGTGATCGTCATCTTCTAGAAGCTGTGCGTAGTAATTCGGTTTTTGACTTTCTAAGTGCATCCACAGACACATGCCTAAGCAGAGTTCTTGGTGACAAAGGGTCTAAATCATCTGATGATGTAGAATGCAACCAAGGATATTGGAAGGTTTTGTCCAGAGTAGCTTGTACCTGGGGTAAAAAAACAAACAAATCTGGCTTACAAGGTTGTCCAGATAAAAATGTGAATGTGTGAGGATTTGGCGAAAAACCAGTGATCTCTCATTTAAAGAACTGGTTCACATTTACTTTTTCAAATCTGTCATGAAGCAATATTCACATGCACACTTGAACACCGAACAGCTTTTATTTGCTGTAATTATCCCTCCTGTTCATTCTGGCCATTAAATGATCCATTTCTAAATGGCTGTGCACATAACTGTCTGAAATGAAAATCCACATTTTAGAGTTCACTTGAAGCTGCTATGAGGGTTAAGTAGCTTACCAAATGGATATCTTGCTAAGTTAAATGAAATCCCCCCTTGTGTATTTTCGTGAACAGTGTTTCCATGGTGGGCCACAGAAGAGAGTCAGAAACACAAAGGAGTCTGAAAAGGGCTGCAACTTTAGAAGACATCCTCAGAGTGCCAAAATCTCAGTTTACAGTAGATTGTTACATATTTCTTGCTGGGAAATGACTATTTGTTCTTGCCATTTTTGTTGAAAACAGTGCTTAGAGACTGCATGAGCAAAGTTATTGTGTTGCCTTTGATATGGAGTCAGTGACCTAAACGAGAGCGATAAAAGAGCATCTTACAATCATCAGTTTTCACTGGGGAGACAACGTTGATGTTTCAGCCAAGATTGCTGTGGAGTTATCCACTAAAGCTAGCAAACACTAGCAACTCGTGTTAGCAGATAACCTCTGCAGCCTGTAAACTGTACAGGTTTCATGTACAGACACACATAGCCACTAATAAGTCCTAAACAACAGACTAATAAAATGCTAGAAACAGTCTGTACCAGACAGCAGGCCCTATCACTCATCAGATAATTGAAGGTTCTCCAAATTGAAAGTTTTAAATGCACTTCACTGCTGACAGAGTAACATTTCTGACGCACTCTCCAAACAGGAAAAAAATGCTGTGAGTGTGATCAGAGGTGAAACGCTGCTTCGCAGCTTGGTCTTAAATTACTCCTTAATATCAGGTGCAACAGTAAATCATCATGATATATAACACCTTGCATCAGTGACATTTTTAAATGCCACATTATTAGTATCATAAATAAACTATTATTTGAGGGTAAATAAATGCTTTGACAAACTGCTTATTGTATGTAAAACAATGTCACATTATCGAAAATGTCACAGTGAAGCTTTGGCTGGTAATGTCAGGATATTGAGAAAAGAGGCTGAAATATGCAGAGCACGTGTTTAGTTATTGATGCAGCTGTGACAATGGATATAAAGGTCGCCCGCTGAGTGCGCACATATGTGGGTCCCAGATTACTGTGCTGAACCACTGATAACAAAATCAGTACAGAAATCAAAGGAGATTTTATGTTGCTATCATGTGCAATTGAATGTTAATGAGTTGTGGAAAGGAATAGAAGGAGCTGAGCACTGGTCTGTGGGCTGAAGGATGGTATTTTGGAGGTGGAGTAACTGTTGCTAACTGGAGGGCAGACGATATGCAGCAAGCTATCAGAGAGGAGTCGATGATGTCAGTCGGTAGAGGAAGCAGATCATCGGGAGCAGCCCGGGGGAGGGAGGAGGGCAGCAACCAGAATGCAGAAAGGTTACAAAAGGAGATAGTGTGATTTCAGTGGATGGTGATGGAGGTATTTAGAGGTAGGATCAGATATTGATGACAATGTTATCAGATGTCCAAATTTAGCACGCAAAGAAAAAAGGGGTGTAGTGAGCGGAGAGGAGCAGAAGCGATAGAGGAGAGTATCAACGATATGAAACAAATTCTTTTTTTTTTTAAAGTGCCAATAAAACAAGGGAATGACTGAAACAATAGCTCACTCCTGCGAGCAGCACTGTGGATGCATTAACCAGCTTACCTTTGAGCCCACATGTACCTTAGAAAAATATGAATTTTAATCTTTTAAAGCCACAGTATTGTTTATGAGATTTTCATCCAGAGCTCTGCTGCATGCGAAATGTTAATCTAGCCGAATCCTCAGTAATGAGGCAACCTTGCTCAAGTGCAGTATGCCGTGTGGGTGCCATGTGATAAACAGCCGTGTCTCTCTGCTGTCATACAGGGCCTTAGGGGAGACAAGGGAGAGCCTGGCAATCCAGGATTACCAGGCTTTAGCGGGCCAAAAGGCCCCGCGGTGAGTGCTTGATTATTAATTTATTTGTATTTTGATTTCATGATTAATCACAGCTCAAAACTATGAGCAGCTGCTGGTATTATTAACTTTTATTTTGCTTTTCAGGGCCCACCAGGTCCAATTGGCCCAGAAGGCAAACAGGTAAGACTCTCCAAAGAGAACTGATCACCAGTATCATATCCTCATGTAATACCCGCGCTGTGTTCTATAAGCTTATGTCTTGCTCATATTTACTTGCCTGTGGTATTTTGCAGGGAATGCCAGGCAGAGCTGGTGACCGTGGTGTCAAAGGAGAGAAGGTTAGTACTGGGGGTATAAAGCAAATCAACTTTACTGACCAAGTTTGTGTACACATTTGACACATTCAGCTTTGCAGTGGTTTCAAGGCATAGCAATGTGATACAACTCAATGTGCCCTGGGATTTTGAGACAACCAGTTATTATTTTAACCAAGAACAACTGCACGAAAAGTTATGAATGAATTAATTAATTAATTTTTGCATTCCCCAATCTGTTTGCACAGTTGCCAAATGGGGAAAACTAATGGTGTTCTAGTGCTGAGCACACCATAACTATGCAACAAAGATGTGTGTGTGTGTGCCCACAGTGGATAGGTGTGGATGAACTGTGGGGCTGTGTAAATAGGTTACTTTTCCCATGTGCGCCCTTTTGAGTCCCCACTGTGGGCTTGTACACAGAACACCTGTCGTGCCCTATGTGGGCACACCCAGCTGGGTCCTGCTTGGAATAAGTGTGGGCTTGCCTTGCCCACACAGCCCCATAAGGGAGCACCATACAGAGAAATGTGACTTATTGTGGAGAACACAAAACCATAAACATGTTTTATTACACTGTCAGAAATATGATGTCACAGTCCCTCAGTTTTGAGTTTTTTATGAGTTTGTTTCTTGATAAGAAAGCTTTTTGTTTTAGTTTTGTTTTGTTTTTTAAGATTGATTGTCGTACTTATTCTTTGTTACCTCCGTTGTATATTTAGTCTGCCATTTTTGTCTCACAGTTTTGGTTATCCTCCAGCCAATCCAGG
This sequence comes from Pterophyllum scalare, assembly GCA_024447675.2. Taxonomy (NCBI): domain Eukaryota; kingdom Metazoa; phylum Chordata; class Actinopteri; order Cichliformes; family Cichlidae; genus Pterophyllum; species Pterophyllum scalare. Next base: position 140,831 of record JAMQGT020014160.1, read on the forward strand.
CTTTATTATTTGTCTCAGTTCTAGTTAATGCTTTGCTTACTATTTGAACCATTGCTTTAGTTGAATTCTCTGTGTTTAGAAGTATTGTCTGTTGTCTCTCCCTCTTTATGGGTCCTCATCAAGCTTTATTGTATTTCTCTATGTTGAGTCTTCAGTTCTTGTTAGTTTTAGTTACAGATTTCGAGGCTTGCTTTTAGTTCATTCCCTTTTGTGTTCCATTCTTTTCCGGTCTCCTCTCCTCCGTTTGCCCTTCATCTTTCTATGTTCCCTTTGTCCTCCTGTTTTCCCCTGTGTTAAGCTAATTCCATTGACCTGTTCAGGTGTGTCTTACTTCCTGTTTTACTTTGGTAGCTGTTGTTCTGTGTCTTGTGTTGAGCTCAATGTCCCGCCGTCTTGTTATGTTCATAGTCCCCACCTGCGTCCAATTCCCCCATGACCTCCAGTGTATATATTGTCTCAGTCTTTATTCATCATGTTGTCCCCCTAGGTGTGTGCTCCTGGTTGTGTGTTCCCTGTGTTTTTAGAGTTTGCATTGGTAGTTCTTGCTGATTTTGGGTAGTGAAGGCTTTGTGAAAAACTGAAATGTTTAACTGACAATTGTGTCAGAATTGTAGCAAGGTTTCAAAACCATCTGACACCCATCTCCACAGTGATACCTGCTGTCTATTTTTACTGTCGTCACATCTTGATAATCCTGTTCTGTGAAACAGTGACACCGATAAGAGTTGTACAATTCTGAACAAGGCTACTCAGATCATAAATAATTTTGATCGACACATGTTTTGGAGAAATCCTCACACAAGCAGGGAAAGAAAATGTTTTTCGCTTTTCCGTTAAGACAGAAAGCTGTGACTGTAGTGAACGGTGTGCTTCAGCAAATGCTATTTTCTCCCTCTGTTAACATGAGTGAGGTTGTTTCAGTTGCTCAGTAATTCAGAGCAATGCACAACAAACCAGTTTATGTAATCAAATATATTGAGAAGAGACTACTACGTTATTATTGTGATAACCACACTGGTTTTCAGGTGTTTCTGGGCTCAGCCAGCTTTGTTTTTTGCCAGCCTCCCCAGCTTTGGAGAAAACACCCCCTCAAAGTTTGGATGTGTTTGACTCACTTTTTAAGCTTTCTGGGACTCAGTGTTGATGCAGCAAATTATAAGTCGTGCTGAAAGTAGAGCAAAACTAGAGAACAGAAAGGACTTAGAGTTGGAAATGTCTTCCTGTTTCATTTTCTCATTGAAAGCAGCTGGTTTCTATTCAAGATAATTTAATGAATTTGCACCGCAGTGTGCCACGCTCTCTCTGCTGATATGAGTCAGTGGAGCTCACCCAGCAGTCTTTCTCTCACCCTCTTTCTCACCTGTATGACAGCAATCATTCGAATAAGCTAATATTTATTGAATTACACTTTGGATCTCAGTGTTTAAGGGATGAGATAGTCTATATTGGTCTTTGCAGTCCACAGAAAAAACAATAATGAAAGATAGGGGGTTGTTTACTTTTATAAACACGAATGTGCCCGCTTGTAAAAAATAGATTACAAGGCCCAGGCCAAATGACACTTGTTCATTGAAAAAAAAAAAGGGAATCCTGGCACCTGTCCTGCCTAGAAGCAGCAGGTAAACCACCTGTTGAGATGTGGCGCAATGTGCCACATTAGCCATGTGACGTGGGTGTTTTGAACCACACTTCAGAGCAGTCTTTCAAAACGTCTGTGCTTCAGACCCATCGGTTCTCACCAGAAACAGAAGAATGTTTGGTCTCAATGCAGTGAAAACTGTAGGGAAATCGTTGAGTGCATAGTGCAAGTGGTCACTAATCTTGAAAAAAAAATGCTAACTTTTGCTCAGCTGTGTAGCTGGACATGTTACTTCGTGGTCATGCGTATCAAGCCCAAACATTTACAAAAATGGTGACATCTGTTCCAGGGAGATCCTGGTACAAAGGGAGATAAAGGACAAGCAGGAGAGCCAGGTATGCCTGGAAACCCTGGTCCCCCTGGCAGGAAGGGCCACACGGGAATGATGGGCATGTCAGGACCACCAGGAGAAATAGGAGCCCCAGGGCCACAAGGACCTTCAGGAAACCCTGGCCTTCCAGGGCCCAGGGTGAGTCATATTCTCACCTGAATTAAATTTGGAAAGCATATTGGGTCCACAGCAGCATCCACAGCACCATCAGCTGACTTAGATCGAGACATTAATAACTGAATTATTCATCAACATCTCTGCTTCTCCAGGGAGAGTCAGTATCACTGGAGCAGATGAGGCGGCTCATCCAGGAGGAGCTGGCAAAACAGTTAGATGGTGAGAATAAGGGTTTTTTTGGCAGGTGGAGGTGTGCATTCACTTTCTTCTGGTACCCTTTGAGATATTTGTCCATTTGGGTGCAGTCAGGATAACCTTGTTAGGTATATTAAACTAACTTTTCTTTTGCTTCCAGCCAAATTAGCTTATCTCGTGGCTCAGATCCAGCCAGCACATGTGAAAAGTACAGCGGGCCGCCCTGGACCTCCGGGCCCTCCAGGTAAGGACGGTAGCTCTGGACGCCCCGGCCCCCCTGGAGAACCCGGTTTGCCCGGACAGAATGGAGGAGAAGGACCCAGGGGACCCATGGGCCCTAAGGGTAGGACAAAAACTCAGAAGTGTTATTGGTTCTGTGTGTGTGTGTGTGTGTGTCTGTCCTTTTAATACTTCTGCTGTTAAATATGAAAAAGATAAATAATTTAAAGTGTTTTACTAAGATATTAATTCAGCTCTTCGTGGTGCTGTGACATCTAATCACTGATTTGTAGTGGAAACTACACAAATAAAATAAAACAGAAAACAAAACTATTGTGGGAATCAACACGTAACCTTCAGCTAGTGACATACAAACTTCTTACCTTTCAAAATAAAGCACTTCCTCTCAGCACTTTCCTAATAATAATACCAAATTATTACCATTAGAAGTTCAAACACAGCCAAATTACTATTAATGAGGAGAATAACAAGTTTTAGTATTTTGTTCCATGACTAAGTGCACCTGACTTCCCGCACCACATCATATACACAAAAATAGTTTACATCAACCACAGACTGTATATAAAGGATGGAGGGAGCTTCCAGGGCTGAGTTTGTGCCATAACATGGATTAAACCTGCACTCTTTCTAATGACTAGTCCTGTGGTTGCATGGAAGCACGTTTTTTGCATTCTTCCCTGCAAAACTACTTTCAGTGCAGTTTTCAGAGGAGAAAGAAGTACTGCCCCAGATTAAGCACTCCTGGGTGGGGCTTAGCGCTGATTGGTTAAACTGGGAGAACATGGCTGCAGAACAAACGGGAATTAAATAAAAAATTAAAGTCAGAAATGGATGTAGGTTTTCTTTATTCTTTTTTTTTTTTTTTGCTTACTAAGTTTGATGAAGTCTGGAGAGCTTGTAAGCGAAGAGCTCCTTTTTGCTTTTGCTCCTTTGTGGGTGTTTGTGTGTCTCACACCTGCTGCACTTTAGCACTTTTGTCTTAAGATAAAAGGTCTTTGTACTTTGGATGGAAAAACTTATGAGAAAGTGGCCCTTGCCTCCTACGTGCAACCACAGTAAACACTTTCCTGATGAGTTTATGGGATCCATTCCTAGTTTAAAGTCTTAGTGAATATGTATTTCAATTATGGTCCCCATGAGAGTCAAAAAAGGGCAATAAAAGCAGGGTACACTTGCAGGCTTACCATGTGGCTCAGGAGCTGCTAGTAGTATGAGCACGCAGTCAGATTTTCCCCTCACTCATCATGTTTGGTTTCAAAGCAGCAGGAGGACACCAAAAGGAATGAGTGACGTCGCAGTGGCCACATCCATGTTATTTTACGGTCTGTGTCCAAGACATCGGCCAAAAATCTTCAACAGGTGTTCAGATGTCTTGTGTTACCGACTATGGGGCCTCTTCTCCCAGCAGCCATTTTGTCATTACATCTCCAGGTGACGATTAATAACATGAATTCTGACCCTGATGCTTTTACATGAGCTAGTGTCTTGGTTCTCGTAAACAGAACATAACTAATTTGATCATTTCTATCTGTGTTCACCCTGCCATGACATGTCAAAATGGCTCCTGTAAGAATGGATCTGTACACGGAAGAAATTGTAACCAAGCTCACGTGTTTGTATTGCACACCAGTCCAAGTGGATTTATCCAGTTCAAAACTTTGGTTCAAAATGAGGACATTATCAATTTATTGTTGATCATATTCTTGTTTAATGAAGTTATTATTTGGTCTGTACAAATCTGTCTGAAAATGGTGAAAAATATGTAAATGAATGAAATTCTATACAGAACTGAGCATGAGTGATCACAGGCCTGAGCAACAGGCTTCCTTTCAGGGATTTTTTTTTCTCTGTGCCTTTAAACTGATCACAATTATTTACTAAAAAATTATGTTTTTGTCCCTGTGTACGTGTCAGGCGAGAAAGGAGCAAAGGGAGAAAAGGGAGAGCCTGGTATTGGTGAAAGAGGAGAACAAGGCCCTCCTGGCCCCATAGGTAAGGATTTTATGTTCTGTACTGACTCATAGTGCTGGTCCAGTTCTGATACAGTCTCTTAATGCTCTTCTCTCGTTTCCAGGCCCAGCAGGTATGCCCGGTTATGGCAAAGATGGAAGCCCGGGACAAGCCGGAGCCCAGGGAGAGCCAGGAAACCCCGGCCCCCACGGTCAGCCGGGACCTCCAGGTCCTCCCGGCCAGTGTGACCCCACCCAGTGTGCTTACTACGCGAGCCTGGCACAAAGACCCCACAACAAAAATGTGAAGGGGACTTAAAGAAGAAGAGCCATGCAGAGTTGGGAGACCGGCTGTATTTATGAACTCTGAATCAAGAACTTTTTTTTTTTTTTTTTAAAGGTCACCTCAGTACAGAGGGCTCAAGCGACGGGTGCTGCCGGTCAGATTCTATGTTTTGTCTTTGGTATGACGCTCGGGATGGATGGATGGGGATTAAGCAACGTGGGAGTTTCTTTCTGATCTATTATGGGATAAAGAGGGCAGCTAAACAGTTTTTCCCTCACTTGCATACTTCCTGTAAAATATATAGGGAGATAACAAGGATGGTGCGGCCCGCTCAACATCAGGAGTAAAGATCCTGCTGTTTGATATTGTATCGTTTCATCAGTAATCATCTCAATCGGGTACTTTGCCGCTTGCCTCGCACCGTTCTGCATCGGTTACCCTTCACAGCCCACATCAGGCAACATGTGTCCGTCACTGCTCACTAAATCAGTGACTGACACAGTCTGATGGTAATTACTCACTATCAGTTTTACTGCCACTGATTGGAAAAGGGGTGGCAGACAGTGTGAGGCAAACAGCAGCAGCGATTTTGTGTCCAAGAAGCTTTAATCAGTTAGAGTGATGAATGGCCACATTTTCCTCCACACCAGCACAGATGTTGGTTTTATTGCCTTGGTTTGGGTGACTCCGGGATGCAAAAAAACACACAGAAAAATAAAATATCTTTTACAGAAATCCACCTCTAAAGTAGCTCGCAGTTTGCTTGATTTATTTAGACAGGAAGGAAACAAGATTTTATTCTGGGAATAAACTGGAGGAGGTAGAAATGACCTCTCTGTCACAACCCAGAAATTAGCATCTCTGTAAATGTCATTTCAAGCTTTGGGAGAGATTTGAAGGATTTCATTCCAGAAGTCTTGTTTATATGTGCATGTGACATTTAAAGGTGGATATCTGATTGTTTTTTATTTTAAGGACTTCATTTAAGTTTGCTTTTTTTGACCAGAATATATCCCATATAATAATTTGTTCCAGAAGTTGAGACAGCATGCAGCGTCGCTGTTAGATTTGTATTTTCATGTTTAGTGAAGGCGCTCTGGTCACTCTCTGTCTGAGCGATGCGTAGACCTGAGCAGCAAACAGCTTCGAGGAGGTGGTATAATTGCAGCCTTTGTTCACCTTTCTTGAAAAAAGCCTATTTCACACTGCTTTCCCTAAACGTGTCACTTCCTCTCTGTCTCAGTAATGCTTACGTTAAGTTCCTGCTCTAAAAACATGCAGCTTTTCTTATTTGTACCCTGGAACCTGAAACTGGAGAGCTGCTCACCTGCATCTTGATGATCAGACCATTGTGGTAACAGGTTAAACAATGTCTTTGCCTCTTGTCCCTCATGGCCCAATTAGACTTCTCTCCAGCCTCAGATACTCTGGTTATCTAGAACCTATTGAAAAGCCCCCAGAAAAGATGTAACAATGGTGTTCATTTGAAAGGCTTTCTCAGGTTACATCATGGAAGGTCATTCATGAAGAGAGTGAAGATGGGGCTCTGACAACGCTAAAATTTTGAACATGTTGGTGAAGCTGACTGGAGTTTTCAGTTTCAGTAGTTCTGAGGCTGCTCTAAAGGCAGAAGCCAAATAAATTGTTGAGTTAAAGTTGCTCTCTGGCAGTTTTGGAAAATGGAAATACACTATTTTCATGTTACAAACGAAAGTGTTTAATCCATAATCCAAAGGGGAGTTCCTAGCCTTGAAAGCTAGCAAAAAGTCAGTGTAGTGGGCCGTAGAGTTAGCATTTGTAAGGAAAATCTGTGCAAAAAAAAGGAGTTGTTGTTGAAAACTTGTCGGCAGATGACTGGATGAATCCTCTAGTACAGCCCTATAGTTGCAAATCCTAGAATCTAGCAATTGTGATGCCAGCCACTGGATTGTGAAGACTTAACTTCTGGAAACTGGCCACGACGAGGGGAGATCTGACTGAGAAACCCAAGGACAACCACACATGAATATGGCAGTGACTTCTTAGTCATGGGGTCGGATATTCCTTAAGGCATGCTCCGCTTTATACTTGTTTTTACTCTATTTGCAAATTACATAATATACATGATGTGTACTGAAGACTGAAAAGTAGTGACTGAGACCATAAACTCATTGTGAAAATCTTTACTGAGTTCATAAAGTGAGCAGGAGGGTCATTTTCTTATAGATTTATATACAATTAGACTGTTTGCAGCCACATGCTGGCCATTAGAAAGAATGCATGTGCGCAATAGAGATCTTGTGGATCCTTTAATCCAGCTGTTTCACGTGCTACCGTACACCGTACTCTTTGCATATGTCTGTAAAATGTCCATAAATGTCAAGCTAGCTTGCATTAATGCCCAAAAAAAATGGGTCGTTCAAAACTGTCTCATCCAGCACACTAAATAGCTTAGAAAGTGGGCGAAACCCCCTCGTTTTTATTTCAGCTTTTACTCAACCAGTGCCTTCAGAGGAGCTCTTATACTGAGAGCTGCAATACATGACGGCTCCTTTATTGGGTGTAGAGTAGAGAACACCTTTAAATACAATGCAAATCAATCACACACCATGTGGACAATCAACTATGGCCCCAAGTGACCTGCTCTTTCTAGCATTTCCATATGTTTGCTAACATCTGTTTACTATTGAACAATGTATATTAAGGCTGTCTGATGATTTTGTAAATGCTTGTTACAATCACATCAGTAGACTTGGGATGGTATTTGTTTACTCTGCTAAATTATTCATGATTAGAACAAATACAGTCATGTTGTAATGCATTAACTGCAATTTAGTAACCCATTCCCAACCTTTTCGTGATAAATTGGTGCTAAAATATTTTAAAGTAGTAACATATTGTAAGTATCGGAAAGACACCTGTACTGTACTGTATAATAAAGACTGGAACAGATTCATTTTATAATACCAACTTTTGCCTTATTTGAGCAGCCAGTGCTCTTACTCTTACATAGCGCTGAAAAAACAAACAGTCCAATTCCTTCTCATAAAATGTACATTGCTTTATAATGAAAATGATTTTATTTATCCAAGAGATCCAGCTCTGTTCTGTCACTTACTGTATACATGATAATCAATTTGAAGCCATCAGAGACATCAATCATGTTTAATGTCTTAAGCTGAATATGGAAATCACGCTGCAGTCTTCTGCTGAATCAAGTTTTATGAACCTTGAGCATCCATTCACTTACAGTACACAACTCTAAATGTGTTGTCTCTGAGCCATGATAATATCTATTAGATGAAAGGGATGTCCTTGGAATGGCTCCTATGCTAACTCCTTCCTAATAGCTTACATAAAGGTCATATTTGATCTGTGACTGTATTTGTGCTGTGCAGACAGCGATGCAGATGCCGACTCTCCTTTGTAACCAAGCAACTGTGAAATGGTCCCCTGAATCAACATTATATCCACAACAAGCCACTGGCCTTTTTTTTTTCTTTTTTTCTTTTTTTTTTTTTTTTTAAACACAAAAGCACTTTACAGTAGAGAGGCTGTGGAATTTCATGATGGCACACTTTCAAAACATAACACTTTATTGCAGTGTTTGAACAAGATCATTGATATGAGAAAATCAGGCAAACACATGTTTTTTGGGGGGGGGTTGTATAACTTAGTCTCACCATAAGATTTTGCTTGTGATTGCTTTAATATGGGTCGCTTAATATACTTTAACACTAGATAAAAGAGTAGATTGGAAGTTGAATAGCTGCGGTGGGGGTGGTCAGCTTGTGTGACTCGGGCCTTTCGTCAGCCCGAAGTTGCTCTGACATTGAATGATGGGTAAACTCAGTTTAGAATCACAAGTTAAAATGTCTGTAGTGTACTTTCCAATTGTGCCTCATTTCTGTTTCCCTGTGTGTCTCTTCGAGCCGTGGTCCCGATGGAGACTTCCAAAGATCACCGTGCTTTGACTTGTGACAAGTCCTGAAATGTGGTCACTGGCAGGATGAGATTTGGGGTGTGTCCGTGAGCTGGAATGCATCATGGGTTTTTGTAGCCAGTGGATTTCTTCCCACCGACCATATAAAGTGGAGGAAGTCTACCTATACAGGTTGATGGATCACAAAGGCCGGGTGGTCCTGGGGGCCCCCTTGGACCAGCAGATCCAGGGACACCAGGACTACCTGTCTCACCACGCTCTCCGTTTTTGCCATCTTTTCCAATGCCTGAGGCCCCAGGTGCACCTGAGGACACAAAAACATGTTCAATATTAACTTACAATGAAAATGTAGTTGTGTAAAAAAAACAAAACAAACAAAAAAAACTTAAATGTCTCTTTTATCTTTATACTGTAGTAGACTCATCTCTGTGTTTGTCATGGTAGATCTCCATGTCCACAAAAGTTGGACATGGAGGGTTCTGCGCCAGGACCAATATGCATGTCATACATACTTCCCCTAGGCAGTTTATAAAAGCACTGCATAAATCACCATTGCTATGCAGATGATATCCAAATATATTGATCTATCAAGCTAGATGACACAAATCATTTAAACTACAAGCATTAAAACTGTGAAGCCACGGATGACCTGCCATTTCTAAATTTTGATAACACCAAGATTATTGTACTTGGGTCCACTAACACTCGTGGAGTCATTTTTCTTCTTTTTGACCGTCTCTTTATTATATTTTGTAATGTTATATAGTACTAATCACATAATCACCTCACATTAAGAACAGTATAATATAGAACTCAACCTTTGCCATCTGTTCTGTCATTCGATTCTAGCTAGGTGCACTGAGAATTTGAATATGAATGACACAATTCTAAGATGCCTAAACAGGAGTGCATAAAAACATTAGCAACCAACTAAAACAGTACCACAAACACACATACACAAATGAGCAAGAAAAAACAAAAACAAAACACTTGATCACACTTAGCACCTACTCCTTTTGGTTTTCCCACAGACACACAAAAAGACATTGTCATGGATGATTCCAATTTGTAATCCCAAGACAGTAATGAAATAGGATGCAAAATGGATCCATATCTTGCAGAACTCACACTTTTTTCCTTTTAGAGAATATTTAACCTTTTCTAACTCCAGTTGGATCATGACCTCCCTCAGCCCTCTGGCGTGGGATGGGGACTTTGGAACTTTCCAGTTTAAAAGAGCAAGATACCAGCAAGCAAGCAAAAGAAGCAGCACTGTTTGCATTTTTTATACCAGGTAGCATTTTCAGGTTTCACACAAGAGGATCTGACTCAGCTGGTATTTGAAAAGCTTCACTGAGTGATTTAAATATGGAACACCAGAATGCATTAAAGTCAGGGCTTGGAGTCCAGGACATACTCTTTAATGCACACTTTAAAAAAATCTCAAATACTGTTTTTCTTTCAGTGGCACAATATCACTGAAATTTAAAGGGGAGTTTTTCCTTCTCAAGGTCGCCAAGTGCTAGAGGATGGTCTGATTGTTGGGAGTTTCTCTCTAATATTGTTGGGTCTTTGCTTTGCAATATAAAGTGACCTGAGGTTGGTACTATGTAATAAAATAAGACTGAATAGAAATTGAATTTAATTGTTATATACAGTATCTGTGTGGACACATGCTAAAATGGTTTGTCGTATTAGTTCAGTTCGAGTAGCTGCAATTTAGTTATAGTATCTGACTGTTCGAGAGCTGAGTTGAACAGCCAGATAAGGGCTGATGTTAGACCTGACCATGATGCATTGGTGATTTGAGCCCACCATACGTTCCTCTGTGTATACATAAACAACACCAATTGGCAATCTCCAGGTCTGAAAACTGAAGCCAGAAGAGTCAATATTTCCTGTTCCTAGAGGCTGACTCCCAAAGCAAATCAGTGCCCAAAGATTTTCATATTAAAATCCCTTAATTTAGAGCATTGCATGATTACAGCCTGGTACCTGACCTCTATGCATAGTTACTTCCTCCTAAGAACACACACACACACACACACACACATACACACACACACACACACATATATATGTGTGTGTATATATAAATGTATAATGTAAATTGAATTGGTCCTAGCACAGAACCCTGTGGAACCCTAAATTTAACCTTATTGTGTAGAAGAAGACTCCCCATTTACATGAACAAATTGGAGTCTACCAGATAAATATGATTCAAACCACTGCAGCACAGTTCCATTAATACATATGGTGTGTTCTAATCTCTTGTCAATATTGAACACTGTGCTGAGGTCTAGCAGGACAAGCATTGTCAGTCCACTGTCAGAGGCCATAAGAAAATCATTTGTAACCTTCACTAATGCTGTTTCTGTACTGTGAATTCTGAAACCTGACTGAGAGTCTTCAAATAAACCATTCCTCTGAAGATGAGGAGTCAGCTGTTTTACAACTACTCTTTCTTTACAGCGCCTCTCTCAAGAATTTTTGAGATAAAAGGAAGGTTAGAAGTTGGCCTATAATAAGCTAAGATGGCCGGGTTGAGTGATGGTTTTTTAAGTAATTGTTTAATTACAGCCAACTTAAAGGCCTGGTCTGATAAAATAAATTATTATTATATTAAGTCTCTGTACATAATGACACACCTGGGAGAAGGCTGTGAATAATGATTACATTTCATTTTGTGAAAAAATTCATGAAGTCATTATTAGTTAAGGTTAAAGGAATACTCGGCAGAGCTCTGACTCATTTTCAGCCTGGCTACAGTGCTGAAAAAAAAAAACGGGTTGTTCCTGTCCTAGCTTTACAGAGGGCTTTTTTAGAGAGTAACGAACTATTTTTCTGCAACATCACAAATAAAACTTTAAAAAAAAAAAAAAAAAAAAACGAAGGTTGATATCAAACAGGCTCCTGGTTTCTACAGAGGCACATACCATTATTTCACAACATCATAGCCAGTAATGGTTACAACACTGTAGCTGATAATGAAAATCCCTTTGAAGAATACAAATGGGAGCCTTACTCCCGGAACCTCAGAGTTTAGCTTTTGCTAATTCATCCACTGTGTTCTTTAGGCTTTGAGGGATTAGGGCCTTTCTATCACCGATCTTTCTAGGTTATATTCATACTAAGATTCTCTCTTTAGTGTTCTACAGAAGCCAACTCCAAGTTTTCACAGTGTTGTTGTTTAAATGGTTTTCTCTTTTTTAAAATTAAAAATAGGAAAGTAAAGATAGATTCTTTTTCAGTCTGCAAGTTTTCACAGTTTTGTTGTTCAAATGGTTTTCTCTCTCTCCTCTCTCTCTCTCTCTCTCTCTCTCTCTCTCTCTCTCTCTCTCTCTCTCTATTTTTAAAAATGGGAAATAACAAAGTAAAGAGAGTTTTTAGTTCAGTTTGACATTTTGAAGACCCCCTGTTTTCTTTCAGCAGTGTTCTGCTCTAATTCTGACAAGAATCCTTACCCGGTGCACCTGGTGCGCCTTGGCTTCCTTTGATTCCCACACCATCCTCTCCCCTGGCTCCCTTGTCTCCCTTCTCCCCGGCATCACCTGCAGAGGAGCCAAACACACACACATTAATGCTGAGATGAAATGGAGAGGCACAGTTATGGGGACGTAATTAGGAAACTTAATGACTCCACTCTGATTCAGCCTTGTTTAGTGCATCATTGATTGTATAATGTTATGCATCAGTGACTCTTCTCCATCCTCCGAGCACTCTGCATAACTTCTTTCAGCGTTTGCTCTGGCAGTGTGAAAACAAAGGCTTACTGCCAGGGCTGACAGCAGTATTTTCTCTAAAGGATTAATTTTATTTTTTCCACTAAAGTTAGCTCTAGCTCTGGAAGGTCTCCAAGAAAATAAAGGAGAAGGAAAAGGCTATCACAGCTTCAAAGCTTATCTGTCATAGTGTGGATGAAATGCATACATAATGAACAACCCACTTCAGGATTTTGTAAAGAATGCTAAAGACAGAGGCTCAATGTTTACTAATGGTAAAAAGGTTTGAAAGGCCATGCTGACCTTTTTGGCCTGGTGCGCCTGGAAGTCCAAAGAAGCCCGGAAGGCCTTTGGGACCCATTGGCCCCGGAGCTCCTGCTGCTCCTGCTGCTCCAGCTGGTCCAGGGGGTCCAGGAGGACCCGCTGGTCCAGGGGTACCAGGGGCGCCAATAGCTGCTGGCTTCTTCAAGAACTCTTTCATAAATTCAGCTAATTGCTCTAGATGGGTGGATGGCAAAGAACAAGCAAGCTTTAATATTTAGCTGCTCAACTTTGCATTGGGTTGAATGTGAGGTCTTTTTAAGGAGAACAAACCTTCAACAACAGCTGAACACATTTCCCGAAGCTTCTCATCATTCACTTTTGGGCCCTGTAAATTCATGAATGTTGTTATTGCAAAGCAGCTGAGGGTTGATTCAGCCAAGAGTTACATTGGCATAGTTTCTGCCAATTTCATTCAGAAAGAATAAAAAAAAAAAGATTAAAAACATAGATGTATCTTATTTAAAAACAAAACAAAAAAAACCCTCTGCACTTTGGCACAGGGGTTTTTATTAATGTCATCATGCTTGTGTTTAACAGACAGAGTGGTTTAGCATTTATCATAAACATTTTCTGCTTAGCACAAACTATGATGGGAATGTCATTACTTAGTGGGTGTGCTTGATCAAACACTGAAAGTTCTTCATCGGTGTCTGCTGTCAGGAATGTCACTCAAAACCACCAGTATTACAATAAAAAGTCAGGCCATCAGGCAACTTACTAGGATACCTCATCAAATAATTGTTGAGACTAGTCCAAACCAAAGTGGTGGGTCATCTCTAGAACCACTAGCAAGTTTAGTAAAAGTAATAATGACATTTGCAGCTGTGCAGCCAAAGTGGATATATTTCCTATATTGGTTAAGTGTATCACTTACAGGTAGACCTCTTGGGCCTGGTGGTCCAGGAAGGCCGGGTTCTCCCTCCAGCCCTCGAGCTCCCATTGGACCAGTCAAACCCTCATGTCCCGGCAGGCCTGGTCTGCCATCAGCTCCTGTAACTCCTCTTTGACCCTTCTCCCCATGCTAACGGCAAAACCATAAACCATTTGAACCATCACTGTATATGTTAACAGTAGGTTTGTGTGCCAGAACAATGCACATCTAAGTGATTCATTTAGTGTTCTCCTTGATATAATCTAACATTCTGTATGGTTTTGTATAACATATGCTAAGGTGGGAGTTTATTATAGTACCACTTTCAAATGCTCTACATTGTTTTGTGTATATACAATGCAAACTTGCAACGTTAGATGTCATGAAACACTTTCTATGTAAAAAGCTCCTCAGGCAACAGTTTAGAGCAGACAGTTGTTTTTGAATACCTCTCCTTTGATTCCAGGAACACCAGGAGGGCCCTGAGACACAAACATAAAGATAAGTCAACATCTTTCAAATCCAGTAACAGAAAACACATATTTTCTTGCATTTATAGAATAGTTGAGTGATATACTTGGTCTCCCTTTATCCCAGGATCTCCTGGCAGTCCTGTCCCCCCCTGTTGTACAACATCATATAATATGGTGAGACTGTAAATATCTAATTACTGGAAGAGCTGTTAAAGGTCATTTGCAAATACATTAGAAATCATATTTCTCACCTGATTTCCTTTTGGTCCCACTGGTCCAATAGGTCCCTAAACAACACATCACGTTCTTCACAAAATTTTTTATCATTATCAATATTTCAAAGCTTTGGCAAAGAATTAAATTTGCCTCACCTGATCACCTTTGTGCCCAGTATGGCCCTTCATTCCTTTGGCACCAGTGTTACCTTTAGGTCCTTGCCCACCCTGAAAATACAGCAAATATTGGACTTCTGTTTGAGACTTAAGATGAAGCCCATCTTTTCAGAGCAACGTTTCACATGAACTGAATCATGAATGATGCAAAAACCAGCTCATCATCATCACTAGCCGTTTCAGACACATCTTTATTTGCAGAGATGTCACCATCAAAATGCTGTTCAGCACTGAAGCTGTAACAATAAGATAAACAGATGTGATGGCTAGCTGTGTGGCAGTCAGGATAGGATCCCAAAATGCAGACTGGCAGAGCACAACTGAAGTTAAATGTGGTTTATTGGGAAGTGACAAGAGATTACAAGTACAGCAATACGGGAGTTGGTCGGGTGCCAGAACTCAACAACAAAACTACGGAGCAAGGAGACACACAGTGTGGTTAAACATAGACAGCAACACAACAAGGAATAAAACACAAAACGCTGGGCAAAAGGCCCAGGACATGACAAACAGACACACTTCTGAGTCATTTCGTCTGGGTTTGGAAATTTAACACTGAGACAACACTGCCGTCATCAGGTCAATCAGGAAAGTACAACATGCTGCTGTCCAAGTTGTACTGACAAGGCCTTCTTGACACAATCTACACCCACACATTTTCTCATTTTTGTCACTTTAACATAAAATAATTTATTGGATAATTTAAAAAAAATCAACAGGAATTTGCTTAATTGAAAATAGTGAATTAAATGTTGTGTTGGATGGGAAAATGGAGTGTGTGATTGAACAGCAGATTGGTGAATAGAATCTGCCATAATGGAAGCGTCGTACCGGAGCAACACGATAAACACAGAACTGAGTTTACCAGGTAGTCTGTATTTCAACCCTCACCCACCTGTGGTCATGAGCTCTGTGAAGGAATAAGACTGCAGATGGACAAAATGAGTTTCCTCAGACTCAGTGATAAGGTGAGGAGGTCACGCATGGTGAGTGAGTTCAGAGTAGAGCTGCTGCTCCTTCACATCGGAGCAAGTCAGCTAAAGCGGTTCAGGCACCTAATCAGGATGCCTCTTGGGTGTTTCCCTTTGGATGTTTTCTGGGTCTGCCCAGTTAGGAGCAGATTCCAGGGGAAACCCAGAACTTTCTGAAGCAATTATATATCATATCTGGACTAGGAAAAGGATCTGGAAAACACTGCTAAAGAAAAAGATGTCTGGAATACTTTGTTTATTGTGTTACCACCGTGGCCCAACTTCGAAGGAAAGCAGAAGTAGAATAAAATGGATGTATGGTTAGAGCGATGGATGAGTGGGTGGTGTGTCATTGTGTCTTACCTGGATTCCTGGTGGACCTGCAGGGCCCACTGGCCCTTGTTTTCCCGTTTGACCCTGTACATTGAAAAGAAGTAAAAAGGTCAACTTCAGTGTGGACATTAACCTGAAGTGTAGCTAACTTGTACTTAACATGAAAACCAATCTAAAAATCACAATGTAAACTCACGGCTGCTCCTTTATCCCCGGGTTTTCCATCTGTTCCATCTTTTCCAGGCTCACCCTTTATGGACAAATAGTCGTCAAATGAGTCTGGATGGGTATGCAAAGATGACTTGCAGAATCAAAGTAACAGATAAAAACATCTATAAAATTAGAGGGTCATGTGTGGGTAGGGGTAATCTCACAGTTTTTCCAGGAAGTCCAACTGGTCCAACAGGTCCCTCGGCACCAGTGTCACCCTGAATCCACAGCAGGAATTGCACTGAGTAAGATTTTCCTATTTCTATCAGCTCAAACCTCAGTGAGAGGGTTCTACTGAAGTTGTCAGCTGCAATAACATTTCGGATGTGCTATAAAGACATGCCTCCTTAAATGAATGATGATTCCAATTACCTTGTCGCCGGGGGGTCCACCTGCTCCTGGCTTTCCCGGCAGCCCCTAGGAACAACATCTCATGAAAACAAGCTGAAAATTTTCCTGTCATTGTTATTTCTGTGGGAAACAATAAGTAACAAAAATATATGTATATATACTTAATCATAACTATGTTTGAGAAAACAAATGTAGGCTTTAATGGCAAATAAGACTTTGGGTTGTCACACAGCCTTAAACACAAGGTGAAAAATATACTTTCTTTTATCTCCTGCGCTGTTTCTGAAATCACATTTACCATTCAAGCCACAGCTGTATCCTCTCATCTCACAGCCTCGCAGGCAGCAGTAGGTGTGCCCTTGCCCTTCCTGCTGGTTGTTTGACTTTAATGTTTTATTTAGCTGACCAGCTACAGCATGTGGCTTCAGAGAGAAGCTCGTCCTCCATTAGCTTTGCTGTCTTTCACTAGCTTTGCAATGAAAAGATAACTCTCGGAAATCATTACCGCTAGAAGATAGAATTGAATTGTAGATGTAACAGACTATTGCCAGGGAAACAGAATGAACAAAAATTAAGTTAGACTTACCGGAATACCCACAATCCCCCTGACACCGACAGCTCCAGCGGTACCGGGCTCTCCCTGTTGAGGAGAGCCACAGTTTATGTGTGCATATGCTGAATCAATAGGGTTAGATAAAAATATGCAGTATATGAACTCATTTTTGTAGAACGTTGGCTCTTCAAATGTGGTACCATGTGTTTCCATAGAAACCAACATGGCAGCAGCCAACATGCAGAGTCCAAGAAGCCGCACCATACACACCATAAGTTTATTAGATTAACATGGGAAATCTTAAATGGGAAATTGCACTGTATGTCTTAGGCTACATTTTGGAGTGCTATCATAGTGTCGTGTTTCGTCTGTAATTTTTTGGAACGGCAGAGTCCACACATGACAACAGAGGCCGGTCAGAGGTGTGAATCAGTGTAGCAGTGAATTCAGCATGCCTCACTCAAAGCATTTCTGCTGCAAGAACTTTGCCTTTCTGGCTTTTGCACCGGAGTAAACAGCATTTAGCAAAGTTCCAGTGAGACGGTTCCCACAAGGCTCTGAAACCTTTGGGATAGTTGGTCAATTATGCTAGTGTTTTCCACAGTATTGTTATGTATTCAGCTTTTAAGTGGTAAACCAGTTCGAGGTAAGGGGATGGTCAGATTGCACATTACAGTTAGATCCATGAAGCTGCGTCTCAGTCAACAATCCAATTACTTTTGAGCCTTTGATAGTGGGGGACTGCCGATGAAAATTCCAGTTGAACCCCTTGAATTAAAGCTGAAAGTCTGCATTTCAATCACATCTTGACTGTTTAGTTTAAAATCCCCTATGGTGGTGCGAAATTAAATTCTCTGGTAAATTCAGAAAGACTGAAATGGATGCAAAGCTTATCTTCCCCCGATGAATACCTGCAAACTGCAACCGCTCAACTGTCAGGATTCAGGCAAATGTTATACAAATTTGAAACAAATTTAGAGACAAATTGTCACTTCTGACAATCCACTAATTTTATATGTCTTTCATTACAAGTGGCTCCACAGTGTGAGACATTTGCCTGACATGCACAAGATCCCTGAGAGAAAGGACTGAGAGGGCATCTGGTGTAAAAATCTGAGCCAAATCAAACATGTAGATCCATCTGTTGCGGCGACCCCTCGTCAATAAAGGAGCAGCTACGTAGGGGGAAAGAGGCGATGGGTCTTTCCTTACAACACACTGACATTGAGCGTGAATATCAGATTATTGTGCTTTTTCATGTCAGCACATTAATGCTTTGGTTTTCCACTGGAAGCCCAAATTACTATACATTCAAAGAACCTTTCTGATTGGGAAAGTAACTGAGTATTATTTTTTTGTGTGGTTTTCAAAATACAGTTCCTGGAGTATTTGGTGGGAAAGCAAGAACAAAAACCTGGTGCCATAGTGGACAAGATCTTTTTTGCACCGCACTTCAATTAGTAAAAGAATAATGAGGGATAATGTTTACCTTGGTGCCATCATTTCCAGGAAGTCCATCCAAGCCATTCTTGCCAGCCTCTCCCTGTAATATCACACCATATTAAACAATGTTGTGCTAAAAATAAATGTCTCACGAACATTAACCAGCCTACTTACAGCATCTCCTTTTTCCCCTGGAGGACCCTGTGGTCCCTGAGCACCCATGGCTCCCTAAATAAGATCAAAACCAACACTTTTTTCTTCTTCTTTTTATTTCAAGAAAGCTTTTCAAATCACAAAATGCAACATAAGTCAAAATCTCAGGTGAAGAGCATGACTCACAACATCGCCTTTAGGCCCTGGCAAACCCTGGCGTCCACGCATTCCCTCCACACCCTGAGAGAAAGTTAGTCATTGATTAAAGTGCATCCTGAACTCTTTGCTCTTGAAGCAAATGCCGAGAAGTGCAGAGGCAATAGAGCTGATCAAACTAAGACTGCTTACAGGAGCTCCAGGAGGGCCTGTAGGTCCTGGGACACCATTGAAGCCAGGGGAACCCTGAGAATGGAGAGGAGTTAGCTTTCATTTATTCATGTATAAAGTTCTAAATGTCTTTGTCATCGCTGTGTAACATACTCTGTCTCCCTTCTCTCCTGAACTTCCAGGGACTCCAATGGGCCCTCTTTGTCCCTATAATGAGAAAAGAGAGTTTTTTAAATGTATTTATCACTTTTAATACTGATAAAATACATAAATTAATTAATATTATTGCACTAAGGAAGAAGTTCCCCTACGTCATCTCCCATGCGACCTGGTGGCCCTTGGGGACCCTGCTTCCCAGGTTCTCCCTGTGGAAAACAGCAAGCACAAACACATTAACGTTACATTTTGTGAGGACAGATAGCGGATATTAAGCTGCTTACAGGCTGAAATCAATAATAAATGTACAGGTCGTTCTCAGTATCAGTCTTTTCAGACATAATTTGGTGGTGGAAAAGCAATAGTTTTTTGCTACAAGGGAACTACTGTAGGTTCTGTCTGGTTTTCACTCTCTGCTTACCTTCTCTCCGGGCACGCCATCTTTTCCAGGTTCACCTGACACACCTGTGTGTCCCTAAAAGTAAAAAATCATCTTTTAAAAATTCCTTAAAATAATGAAAATATATTATTTGGTTACATCACAGTTTAATTTTGCCTCATTAATTGCACTAATTAAGGTATTTGTGCTTTGCTTGCTAACAAAGATTAGTAATGTTAGCTGACAACTTCACTCCACCCTCTTGAAATATGGTCACAGAATATGGCGCAGAAAAAATAGCATTTGGCAAGCAAAATGCTAATGACAAGAAATCAGTGGGTGATGCCATATTAGCTACTGTATATCAAGCTACGTAGCTATGTCCATCTTTTACATACAGTCTCTGTGCGGGACGCATCTGAAATGGAGAATTTCCTGCTTTGTGCTGCATGTGGGATAACATCCTCACCTGATCATCAGTCAGATTTTCTACATTTCATTTGTGAAAGAAAATTATTTGATTTTATTGTTGTTAGATATTCCATCTTTGCTCAGGCTGATGAGTTGCTGAGCTTCACATCTCATTAACATAACTGTAAGTCTAAAGCTAGCCCTCGCAGGTTCATATTAGGGTTGCTATAAATGGAGATTTTTCCAGTCCCATGAAAATCTAAATATTTAAAAACCTCCCACAATCTGACAAGAATACTAATTTAAATGCCTTAGTCTGGTTTGGTTTTAATTAGCTGAAACACTTCATTAACATTCCTCACCTTCATCCCTGGTAGCCCAGGCAGTCCCCGAGGTCCAGCAGGGCAGGAAGCAGGACACTACAAACACACACAGCCAGTAAGCTACTCAACAAGTGTGGGTACCACCAGCCTCTTATTAACATGACTCATTCTAATCAGAAATTCACTGTCACTGCTCCAATTGCCATGCATCCAGGAAAGATTTGGCAGGGTGTAAGACAGTAAAACACTCACAGCTTCCCCACTTCCCTCATTGCTGGCACCGGGAGGTCCCTAAAACACAGCAGAGTGACATCTAAAACAGCCACAGGGAGTTAGATGTCCACAGAAATCTAAGTCCCAGATCTGAATGTGTGAAAATAGACTGCTGCATGCAAAACAATTACAAGCTCACGGTTTCATATGGAAACCTGAGCTTTTGTCCACACATAAAAGGCAAGTTACGATGTGTACTGTTAGCGTTACACCTGAATGTACAGCATGTTTGCTTTTCAGTGAAAACACAAGTGTTCATTGAAAAGCAAGCAGGTAAGTTTTGTCAACTTATATAGAGTTGTAGCATTTTTACATTAGAACAGAACCTTCTGAAACTCCATAAGAGAAAATATGGATTTGCTTTCTTTCCCTCAGTATGATTAATATTTGGCATATTTAAGATTTTCTTTCAAGAATTGTCTACTTCAAACACCAATGGTCTCAGGGAATGTTGAAAATCAAGAGGCTCTAAATCTCATTGTTGCTGTCTGCATATAGGCCCTCACAATTAAACATTTAAAATGCAAAGAAATAGATCATGTATGTGCCTGTGCCATGTAGGGAATGTATGAAATACATGAAATAATGAACTCCCAGATGATAACAAAACCAGTGTTGGATCAGGTTCTTACCACAGGCCCCGGTGGGCCAGGAGGGCCAGGAGACCCTGCAACGCCGGGTCCTCCTCTAGGTCCAGGTGGACCCTGGAATTTGATATCAAATACATATCAACAGAGCAAATGAATCTTTAACATATGAAACAGTCCTGTCTGATTTAGTGCTTATTTTGGAACCCTGTTGCCTGCATAAACACATGTTTGAAGACATATGTCTATGCACCTTAACAGTATGGCATCGAAGCACAAGATTCACCAGTGAAGCTCCTGTCATGATTATCACCACCACCACCATTGTTCTCTCAGAAAAATATAACTATTGGTCGTAATAACCTGCTCGCACAAACAGTCTTTTTATGGGAAGACAAAGTTCACCTATTCCACTTAAAAACATTCTGACCTCAGGTCCAATGTTCCCCTCATCTCCTGGGATTCCCGGTTTTCCCGGAGGTCCCTGCCAGACATGGACAGAAACCACATAATGTAACACAGCATTCACTGGTAAACCATGTATGAGCACACGTGAAACGAGACGCATCAGCTGTAGCAAACACATACAGGAGGTCCTTCTCTTGCTGGGCCCTGTGAAAGAAAGGACAGAAGAAGTCTTAGAGGATCATTTTCATACATGTATGTTGCTTTAAATCAGAATTTTTTTTTTCCACTTACAGGAGGACCTGCAGGTCCAGGAAAGCCAGGAAGTCCCTGTGATGAAAGCAGCTGAAAATCAGTACATTGTCCATGATTTCCTGTGACTCGTGGATTTGAAGTGAACTAAATATTGACTCACTCTCTCTCCTACAGGCCCTCTGGGACCCATTGAACCAATTGGACCCTGTAGACAGTCAACACATAGTCAAATCACTGTGGCTCTCAGCACAGCCTTACACAGCACTACACATGACACAATTTATGACATTTGAGAAAATCTTCTTTCCAGAAACAACAACCTGCTCACTGTTTGGGATTGTTTTTTTTTTTTATACATAGGAACAGTCTGCATGCCTCGGTGCTTGGTTTTATATACCTGTGGCCATATATATAACACACACACACAATTACGCACAGGCTGCACTGGCAGATATTATAAAAAATGCGCGTCAGGTGATGTTTCTTACAGCAGGTCCTGAAAGACCAGGCAGGCCTCGCTGTCCAGGAAGACCGATCTCCCCCTGCTCCCCTTTGCTGCCCTAGGAAACAGACACAACAAGAATAACACCGTTTTATCTTCTTCCTGCATCTCCCTGCCCTGTTGCTTAGATACACAGAGGCAGAGCCAGTCAACATTTAATCAATGAAAGGTGGGCTGCACTCCACGATCAACTACAAGATGAGCTTGTGCAAGGCTATGTGGAAAACAAGGGAGCTATGACTGCAAATGACAAAGGCACAGATTAACAAGAGGCCTTTATCTGACGCAGGCGTGTACCGTTGATATATCTTTATTCCCAAGTTTCCCTTTTAGCATAAATACTAATATTTTAGTACGAAGCCTTGCTTTGAGAGACTCATCTTGGCTAAGTTAATGCATCATGTGTTTATTGCATAGTCACAAAGAGCCCTCGTTTTTTAAATGTTTTTTCTTATGTAACATTTGCAGGTATACCATATGCAACAGCACCCAGACAGGATTAAAGGATAACAAAGCAAAATGGATCAGAATGAATGAAAAAAAAAAAAAAAAAGCTACCATGGCGTCAACATGATTGCACTGCTGGATTAATACATTTAAAGTGACACATTGACTGAGAGCCTCTGCCTGGAGTTTACCCACTCTGCCCACTGAGGGCTAGACTTTATTTTTTTTTGTCATGCATCCATTTTTTTGTTTGTTTTTTATTGAAGAAACGTGTTTGTGAAAATACTTGTGACCAAGCTAACTTGCGAAAAGAAATATGAGTACTGTGTGGATAGAGACGTCTGCCCTTGGCAACAAAAATAACAAGTATAACCAGTGACTTCACTGGTTAGTAAGTTACCAAGTTGCTTGATAATTAGCTATTATTATCAGCATTACTATAGCATAAAAGTGCTGTAGTAATGACATGTACAGGGTACATCAGGGTTCAGCACTGTTGAAAAATGTAATTGGCATACTAGCCATTGACTACTGCAGTATCACTGATGCTTTTCATTTGAAATCCAAACTTTTGTTCAAAAATGAGAGGATATTAAAAAAAATTGATATTCATACCATATACGTTGCATTTGGATCAATTAAAGTTCAATGTTTTGCGGACCCAGTCATCTACGCCAACCTGCTCTCTGTGGCTGCTGTTGCTCTATAACAACGTCACCTCCCACTGCACCTGTTGCTAGATATTTATAAGCACTAGAAATGCGTGGTTAAAATTAGTATGTATGATTGTAATCAAGCAGCAACCTCTGGGGTTTAAAAACAACACAGCCTACAAAAAAATACTGCAGTTCCTCTAACAGCCACTTGAGGCTACAGTAGTTAAAACACTGAGTCGATCTCCACTCTGCATTTTAATCAATTTTAACTGCTCTGCTGCTTCTAACCAGGAACAAATGAAATGACTGTAACATATGTATTTATTTATATTTGAGTTCTGTAACTCTGGAGGTCCTGATGACGTATCAAGTTGTTGCGTTAAATAAGGCTTTGGTTATGTCTGAAAACTGTCGCACTTCCTACAGCTCGAGAGAGTATCCACCAGGATAAAAACTGCTTAAGGTTAGGATTCGGCTCCTTATTTCAGAAACTATAAGATGCTATCTTTCAGATCAAGTCTCATATGCATTTTGTTCAGTTCTTTTGGTATAAGATCTCTATATGGGTACTGTATGTTAAATGGGTGATCTTAAAATATAGACAAACTTATTTAAACTAACCTGAAACTGTTAGTTGTCAGTGACCTGACAGATGTTAAGAAGTTAATTTATCCAGAATTTTCAAAACTCACTGCAGACCCGCTGCAGAAGTAACAGGATTGATTTTTCAAAGAAGTGTTAGCATAGTAAGTAATACCAAGTCATATGTCAGACAAATCTGTTTAAAAACTGTGTAACTAAGACGTGAAATGAATCATTTCCCTGGGGTATCACATGCCAAAAAAACACACAGAGAGAGGGAGAACGCAGCCTCGAGGAATGTTGTCAGTAAATCATTTTGCATTTAATACTCACAGGAACGCCAGGACTGCCAGGAGGTCCTGGAAGACCCTGGAGAGATAAATAAAAGGAGTCAAAGAATGCAGAGAAATACTCTGTTTCTGTTAATGGAAATGACTCAGGCAATGAAGAACTGTATTCGCAGACCTGTGGAAAAAAATAGCTGATATCGAGCAGGAAATACTTACATCTCTTCCATCTCGGCCATTTTCTCCCGGGGGCCCTCGGGGGCCCTCTGGGCCAGGGGCACCTGCGGGGCCTGGGATTGATTTTTCAGGCTGACAGAAGAGACAGAACAGAAAATTAGCATATAATAGCAGAAAACGTGAAAAATGCTCGAAAACTGAATTTAAAAGTTGAATTTAAATACTTATGTAGAATAAAAGACGACATGTTTTTTAAGCGTCCTCAAACAGCCCAAAGGCAAACGTCTTCACAGATTTAGTTCTAATCTATGAAAAGTATCTCTGTGCCAGCGTCTTTAAAGTAACTGCTGGGCACATGTGGATTTGATAGACGAATACATGAATGGTCAACCTATGCAACGCTAAAACAGCAAACAAACATTATCACCACCATACATCAGATATAGAACAAAGCATCAAGGCAATTAGGCAACTGAAGCACTGAAACAGATTATTGGTTTAAAATCACAAAGCAAAAAGAAGGTAGAGATGAAAAATAAATACCTCAGCATTGGCATACATCTGAAGAAGCAAGAGAAATCGGATAAAGGGAGAGTTAGTGAAAGTAGTTACACCACCCTCACCAAAAGTGTCAGCAAAAGCGCTCCTGTTCACAATAATGGTAGTGAGTAATATCATGCTGTCATTTAAATCCAAAGCCCCGTAAACAGTACCCAACCTCCCCATGTTAGCCTGGAAGCTAATAGAGTGCACCAGGGCAGGAAATGAGTCTGTCCGCAGGGTGTACAATCAATCACATTTGGAAAAAAAAAGTGATTGAATAAAAAACAATTTCTCACTAATCCTCTTCACAGAGCATGAAATGTGAGACTGCAGAGTGACATTTTCATTGCAGGCAGACATCTCGTTAAAAATGCACTAGAAATTAAAGATTATATATATATATATATATATATATATATATATATATATATATATATATATATATGTATATATATATATATATATATATATATATATATATATATATATATATATATATATATATATATATGTGTGTGTGTGTGTGTGTGTGTGTGTGATATCACAGTGAGTTGTGGATGCACTTTGCTAACCAACTTAGCTAGCCAGTCCTAGTGTGTTGCAACAATGCAATATGACAACTTCCATAAAAAAGGACAACATTTTTTTGGAATTTACTTCAAAGCGCCGAGTGGGTGCTGTCACATTTTATATACAGTCTATGGGTTTAGAATAGATCCTAAACAGCTCTGCCTCCAAGAAATTTTTGTAGGACTACAGCTCAAACTTTGCAATAATAAAAAAATAAAGGGCTAAAAGTGAAACTGCTTGGCAAGGTATTTGTTACACTTCTGCAGCTCTGTCTCAGCATTTCTGCTGTTTCCCTTCAAAATGCTGGAGGCTCCGTCAACCTGAGTAAAACCGCAAACCGCAACAGATGCTGAGCAGATCCTTGTCTTTGTTACTGTACCTCGATGGCAGGCAGCTCATTGCAGCTCTCTCTCTGGGCTCTCTTTGGGTCGCAGTGTATCAACATCCACTGGAGCTCAAACTGCACAGAGATGCTAACGTTAGTACATATACAACACTGGGCTATGGAATTACTTTCATAAGGGAAACTGAAAAAAGAGCTTTGGAATGATTCTTCATGGTGTAGTTACTTCTTTGTAGCTTTGAATCAATGCCCTCTATATGGGTTGTTGAGCTTGATTTTCCACCAATGTGATTTTCTGCAGGGATTAAGATTTTCCCTTTTTCCCCCTGCTGGGACCCAGCTGAGCAGATTTGCTGTGACAGCAGCACTTTAGAATTATAGCAGAGCTCAGCACACACATAAACCTGAATGTGTTTGTTCTCAGAGAGCACCATTTCCCTGACAATGCTTGTAAGGTGGGTGAACATTATTAAAAGGAACAGGCAGTTCTCCATACTTGCTTACCACTACGGAGGCGTTGGGATCAGCATCCAGCCTGCCAATAAGAGTGTTTCCATCTGTGTTGATAGGGCCTTTGCTCTTGATGGGTTTCTGATCCACAGGCTGGCAATCCACATACAGCGTGACCTGGTCACGCTCTACACCAATCATCACCTTGTGCCACTTGGTGTTAAAGAGCACAGAAAGGCCGGGGAATGTGACCGTCTGCAGATTTCCATCTGCGCCCGTCAGGAAGTACTCCAGAGCCTGCTCGTCACCATTCAGCCTCAGTCCTGCCTGCTTGTAGCCATCTTCATCTACTATCTGCCAGATGTTCCACACCTTGTTCACTGTGTTCTTGATCATGCGGAAGGTCGTCATGAAGGAGTACTCGTCCGGGAAGCCGCGAGGAAAGTTCAGGCTGAGGGAGAAGTGAGAACCAGGGGTTCAGATCCACTGACTACCCCACCCACCACCTCCCCCACCTAATCAGGTTAAAACTCTCCAAATATCTCTCATGTCAGAGTTAATTTATGATCAGAAATAAGCAGCATTCAGCAAAACTATCATCAAATCAAGTGCAAGACTTTGGTAAAAAATAGCTCAAAGCCCTGTCGTGATTGTCTTTGAGATTCAAATTAAAGGCACACGCTTCAAAAAAACAAAACAAAGAAAGGTTTTAAGGCATGCTATTATATCACAAATCAGGTAGTCTGAGAGAGGCTGTTTCAGTGCATAAGTAAGAGGGTCAGTCACAACATGCTGTCCCGGTTAGCATGAATCTGGTGCTTTCTGTGTTTTTAACAAGCCGGCTTCTCAGTGGGTGGTGTATTCATAGACGGGCACTGCAGCCGGACTTCTGCTTGACTTGTAAATGATTAAGGTGAGGTAATAAAAAAAGGAGTTTTCCTGTAACCCAGTAAAACAAATGAAGCGCTTTCACTTAAGCTCAGTGCTGCGAGTATGTGCTGTTTTTGCCCTGCAGACAACAAGAGAGGCAGTGCAACTGAAGCAAAGGTGGACTTCAAAGCACAGCCTGTGCCACTGGACTTGTTTTTTTTTTTGGGGGGGGGGGCAGGTATTTACATTTAGCATGACAGGACCAAGGGGCACAAATTTAGGGTGCCAGCCACTTACATAAGAGCTTCTAAGGAAAGCTGGCCACCAGGAACAGATTAGCCAAAACAGACTGGAGCAGCCAAGCTGGGAAACAACAGGAGGCATCTTTGCTTACGTAACATTTTGTTCTAGGACAGGTTATTGGAAATGAACCTCTTAACATCTGCCAGGTTCATCGGCCATCTGGGATTAGGGTTAATTTCTTTAAACAGAAAAACTGGAATGACTAAAATTTATAGTAGTTTCTAAATAAAATCGACTGATTAGCATGAAAACCCGGCTGTAATCTGAACCCTAGACATGTCTCCAGTGGCCTGGTGGATGTTAAGAGGCTGCATTTGACATCAGATCTTGTGTGGTGCTAAATATAGTGGGAAATGTTGAGATAACGGATTTATAGTTGCATGTTGATAGTTTAGATTTAGATTTTCAGCAGGATCCTGGCCATCATCTGCACTACTTACTGAACACTTTAAGACAGCTGTAGAAAACCTTCACTACCTCATATGATCATACCTGCATCCATTTTAGATTTAAGCACCTTTTTGTATTGTGTTTATATATATATATATATATATATATATATATATATATATATATATATATATATATAAACACACACACATATTCCACATACTGCATGCCAATTTAACTGATGTTTGAAGGAGGATGTAATATTAGGAGACAGGCTATGGACAATCGAGTTATCCAGTTCAGGGTCACAGGGGTGCTCAAACCTTTCCCAGCTGACACTGGGCTGGGGGTGGGGTATGCCTGGACAGGTACAGTCTAACATAGGCCGAACACAGAGACACAGACAGGGGGTTTGGACTGTGGGAGGAAGCAGGAGTACCTGGAGACAAACCATGCAGGCAGAGGGAGAACACAGAGAATATTCTCCACACTACAGATAGAAACCCAGGACCTATTTGCTGTGAGGCATCAGTGCCAACCACTGCACGTCTCAGCCACCCTGGAGGTCTGTTCACATAAAAATCTGTGCTTACTTATAGAGGATTGTCCGAACATCAGTGTATTGACTAGTATCCATTAGGAAAGCCCCTGAGAGTGGATTCTCAGCCTCCAGCTAAGAATCCACTTAACCTCAAAATAATGCCCACTGAAGTCAGCTTGTGTTTGAAGATGTACTATTTATTAAAAGGACTGACAGCAGTAATTATATTAGAAGCATTAAAGCAAAACGCGATGGTCAGTGATGAAGCCCTTCTCACCCTCATAGTTCTAAACCCACCACACGAGTAAACAGGCAAGTAACACAGTCCCTGCGCTAGTTACTGGAACTGATGGTTAACACGGTATCTTGTGCAGCTCATACGATGCACTAAATAATAAACAAACAGTGGTTAAAAATACATATTTTCAAAAAGTAGTCCTTTGCACACCCAGATTATTACAGCCAACTTTTAATAACAAACTAGCAAAAAAGCTTCACAGGAAAATCGAGCTGTCAGTACATGTTCATGCCTAACAGTCTGAAGGGCCAGCACGACTTAAAGTAAATCATTACAAACAAGGAGAGGTGAAATCTGGTTCTCTACTTTTCCTGGAGGGACAAAAGACTTCAAACAGGGTCTAAGCTGCTGTTCCTCTGCACTCCCTCAAACACATATCCAAAAATACTCTGACTCTGTCTCCGTGTCTAAGAGATGCCGGAGCCGCCCTGACATGTTTTTTTTTTCTCAACCAATTATACGCTGCTCGCCATGCAGCGACATCTGTGTCAGACCTGTAATAATAACACACACACCTGCATCAGGGATGGTGCTGTTTTTGACATTTATGTAATTTTTTTTTTAAAAACCTGCTTCTTTAAAAATTACTATGCTGTACTTACATAGTTGGAATTTGGAAGTTGGCCTCCCTGTCGAGGCGGTAGGCTACCTGGAGGGTTGTGGAGCCATCCACCTTCCTCACACCTTTCATCTGAAGCACATCCAGCTGGATCTGGGTGATCAGATAAGAAACCCTACATGGGATAATGACACAGTGACGGTGATACAAAAGAATCAGTTCATTTTGTGCAGTGGCAGCTGGAGCTACGGCCTTGATACAGCTGCCTAGTTACAAATGATGAAAGCATGTATTGCAAACCCAGTCCCATAAACGTTGGGGCGCTGTGTGCGAGGATGTGAAAAACTCATGAACTCATATTTTATTCACAACAGAACATAAAAAACATATCAAATGTTCAAACTGAGACATTTTAATATTTCAGAAACATGTCTCACAACAGTTAGGATGGGGGCAACAAAAGGCTGGAAAAGTAAATGGCACAAAATGGAAACAGCTGGAGGAACATTTTGCAGGTTAATTTGCAACAGGTCGGTAACATGATTGGGTATGAAAAGAGCGCCTTACCTGAAAGTACTGAACAACTGAACAATTTCAGAATAGTGTTCCTCAATGTAATATTGCAAAGACCTAAATATCTCATCATCTACAGTACATAATATCATCAAGCAACTCTGAGAATCTGAAGAAATCTCTGTGTGCAAGGGGAAAAGCCAAAAGTCAGCATTGGATGGCCCGTGATCTTCCGGCTCTCAGGTGATATTGGATTAGGAACAGACATGATTCTGTCATGGAAATCACTGCATGGGCTCAGGCACACTTCCATAAATTACTGTCTGGGAGCACAGTTCACCGTGCCATCCACAATTGCAGGTTTAAATCTCCATCATGCAGACGAGACCACGTGTGAACACAATCCAGAAATGCAGCCAAAGCTCATTTAAAATGGACTGAGGCAAAAGGCAAACTGCTCTGTGGTGAGACAAATCAAATTTTGAAATTCTTGGAAAATGTGGACCCTGCATCCTCTGAACCAAAGGGCTTTTTTTAAATTTATTTATTTATTTTTATCAGCATTTAGTTCCAAAGCCTGCATCCCAGATGATATGGGAGTGCATCGGTGCCCATGGTATTGGCAGTTTGCATATCTAGAAAGGCAACATCAGCACTGAAAGGTAGATGCAGGTTTTAGAGCAACATATGCTCCCACCCACACGACATCCTTTTCAGGGAAGGCCCATATATCTGCAACGTAAGGCTGAACTGCCTACTGCATCTATCACAACAGCATGGCTTTATAGTAGAAGAGTCGGGGTGCTGAAGTGGCCTGCCTACAGTCCAGACCTTTCACCAACTGAAAACATTTGGAGCATTATGAAACAAAATATGGCAGACTGTTGTTTTATGTTTGTTTTATGGACAACATAAAACAGCCCAGCATTCCATGGACTGTTAAAGAGTCCTCTGCTGAGATTTCCAAATCTTCTTTCTATACATTTAGTTTATATTGCAAACTCTTCCATATGAACAGGATGTGAACAAAGACACTGTTTAAAAAAAACAAAACACTGTAAATGACTTAATCAAAGCCACAGAGCAGAATGTGAGCAGATGTGTTGAATAGGTGAGCAGAGCAGCGTTGGTGAGCGGTTACAATCTTGCTGAGTTTGTATTGCTGTAAAATTCTGTGAAGCTCAAGTGGAACATTTTATTTGCCTCATTTGAACTCTTGAGGTGTCTTGAGGCATTAGGCAGCCCACCCTGTTCTGCAAATTAAGCTCACCACCTTCCTTTTCTCTTTTAGGGATTTTCTAAACGTACATTTGTTGTTTTACAGCTGCTGCTGTAAATTTGGAGTGAGCGTCCCGCAGTGGGTTTTACCTGGAAGGTCGTCTTGGCCACTTCTTATTGGCGGGCAGACAGAATCACCGTCCAGTCTGTTCAGGTCCAGCTCTGGCAGGACAAAAATAAAACAAATACTCTTGTTGCACTTGCTCTCTGCTTTAAACGTGGAAAATGTAATCCATAACACTGGCCGCTGTAATTCGTTTGTTGTATTCCAGGAGACAGCAACAGAGGAAAAGCGTGGTCTTTAATGTCACGGTGGATTAACATCACAATGCACTGTAGCGCATTTTTAATGCAGGTCTCTCTTTCACTGCTTCATACATCCCAACACATGAATCCAGGCTAATCAAAGCAGTGTTTGAAATCTATAATGCAGAACTCTCAGACACCCTTTGTTCAAAATATGCCATCAAGGTCAAACACAATCTTGATGAATGCAGCAGCTTTTAAAAGCCACACATCATCTGGAATATTTTAGTGGGTGTGATATAAACGGAGAATCTTTTTTATTTGTGCTTGTGATTTATCCAAATTACAACCTGCTGTACATCCCGCCTCCATTCTCTTTGTGTTTTTATCATTAACATTACGCACGTATTCTGTAATTATATGCTCATAATAAAAGGCGGGCTTGAAAAAGGCCAGGTGAAAAACGCTGAAGCGCACAATATCACCTTTACTTGTGGGGAATCTATTTCTGGGATGTGCCAGAAGAGGGCGCTATCCTGGACTCCTTGCACCGCAGTCGTTTGCGAGGAAATCCTCTTGAATAACTCTATGAAAATTAGGATGGTGACAGCCAGAGGGGCTCCCCAATCAGTGACCTGAATCAGCTCATTTACCGTGAGCAGCGTGAACATGGCACATCTGGAAGTTGTTTCCACATCCCAATTAAACTGCTGAGAAATGAGGGAAAGCGGTGAGACGACATTTATAATCCCATATTTACCACCACTAAATACTTATCTGACTGTGCATGCGGGCCTCAAGTTGTAAAAAGTTACTGCTTGCCACAGCATTACTCTCAGAAAGCCAGTCATTAGTGCAATGAGCTGGAGATGAACCACAATTAAAATGCCACGTGCATCTGCATGTGTGCACCTACATAATGAGGCGAATTTCACAAAGCAGTACACATTCCCTCTCTGCGGGTTCCTGTTTTACTTACTGTGTCCCCAAACAACAGCAGAGAATGGGTCTGCCACGATTATCAGAGTATACATTTAATCTCACAGAGCAGCACAATATGCCTGCTATTGTTGGCCTTTGACCTGCTTTGTGACTTCTACAGACGAGGTTGACTTAGCAGAGGTCAGCATTTGGGTGTCCACTTTGTCCCTCTTTGTTACAAGACAGAGTCACAGTAATGATGGCGTGCATGTAAGATCCGGTGCTCTGATTTTGTGTTGTGTCAGTGACTGCACACTGCGTTGTATGTGACTTACGACCAAGAGCCGGAGTGAGGAGGAAGGACAGAAGAGCCACGCAGACGGGGGAGTAAGCCGACATGAAGAGATGGCACAGCTGCTTTCTGTTCAGGGATGATGGAGAAAATCAGTATTCACTCACAGCTCTCATTTGACATTTTATTTGCGTCTGAATTAATAACACAACACGGGAATAACGTGTAGCAGGTGACCTCAAGGTGAGAGGGTAAAAAAAGTCCCTTATGTGATGCTTCTCCCTTATGGAGAAGCTTTCTACCAGATGGATTTAAGATTAACTATTTTAATTTGGATAAATCTAAACCAGTTATCTCAACAGGTTGCAGTGAATTATGGGTAAAGAATAAATCCATACAGTACTTAAATTTTAACAATTTGTGTGGGAAAGTTGTCACCTATGATGAACCTGTTGGCAGCTGTTCATAGACAGTACAAAAAAAGACGGAAACAGCTCACTTCTGAAAAGTGAAGCCAACATGGGGAAATCACTTAAACCTGGATTATTTTGAATTGCCACTAGGGGGAGGTAGCGAGGGTTTCAAAAAGACTTCCAGTCATATTGAAGTTTGTGAGAAAATGGCTGCCCTCTACCTTGACCTCCGTAAACACTTCCCTAATGGGTTCATGTTCTCAGTCACTCATTTTGGGTCATGTTGAATAAAATACTAAGCACCTTTTGTAAATTCAGGTCATTCTAAGAGAGACAGAAAGGATGATTATTTAGGGTATAATTATTAGCTAATAACTTGTGATTGACAGGTTGTTGGCCAGTGAGCATACAGTTCATTACAGACATTTGCAAACCAGTGAGTGATGTCACCACTGGATGGTGGAGATCATAAACTGTATATAAAAGCTTTGAATCACTCCCTGGTTTTTGGAACATAAGTGTTAGTTCTTTGGCCATGCCCGTGTTGGTTTGTTGATGCCAGAAGTATTTGGATTAGATTGTGTCCAAGTGAAGCTGTCAGCTAAACCAAACTCCATCCATAAACTGTGCAGGTGGACGGGATTCACAGGGATGTGACCAGAGACCATAAAAAGTTAATGACATTCAGGGACTTCAAGTGACAATGGTCAAAATAACTAGCAGCTACTAATGAGCGCACAGGATACTGCTAAGTAATATATAACCTGGCACTAAATACATTGGAGGGTTGCCTTGATAACCACATGTCTGGAATGTCCACAAGAGTGACCAGCCGTCACTTTCAGAGCGATCCATGATGAGTGAAGTGCTCCCTCTTGAACAGTCTATACCTCATAGCCATCCATGTTTAGCTCCCTTAAAGGCACCAGTATGAGCTCCAGCTCAGTGACTTAAACTGGCAGAGGTGAGGCCTAGCAGACAGCTGCAGTTGCCTGTGTTGGCGCACCTGTCAATCAAAACGACCACGCCTGAGCATTGAGCGTTAGCAAAAACAAGCGAGTTGAAAGAATATTCACCTCCTGTAGAGTTGTTATGAAGGCAGAGGATGACCACGGATGCCAAACTGTTTATGTGCAAGGTGGTAAATGTGCTGTGAAGTGGGGCTTTAAACATGCTGTTAGAGCTAACCCCATGTGGCCATTAGAGGAATTGCATTTTTTGGTGCTTCCTTGTTGGCTTAATTTTTTCTAGTTTTAGAAAAGAAAAATACTGACTGAGAGAGAAAAATCAGCTTCAGATAATGATAATCTTATGTGAATATGAATTTCATTTAGCAAATCAATGATGTCAGAAAATAAGCAGCCTTACTCACCAGCTCACACATATTACCTAAAAACTATTACCACATGTCCGAGGTGAGGTCATCTAGACTTGTCTCCCTGTCGACCACAGTGCTAAGAAGGCATCATCTTATGTTATACAGGCAAACAAACTGGCTCCATCAACTCATGCCTGACAGATCAGATCATTTGTGCCTCGTTGTCTCCGAGGAAATTTTGAATCTCTCTTATGCTTAGCTTTCTCAATGAGGACATGAACTTATGTGAATATTTACTGAATACTTAAACAAGCATAGATGAAACAGTTTACCAAGGGATTCAATTAAAGGATCTTAATATTTGCTTAAATATTGCCAAGGGTGGTTGATATACTGTAAGGCAGTAATAGCTACACAGCTTTTTCAGGCTATCTTTCACAGCTGAAGTGTCTGAGCAGTGGTACATTTTGTTCACACTTTCACTCGCATTATCACACTCTCCTGCTTTAGCTTCGTTTATGCATCCTGAGTTGTGACAGCTCTCCGCAGCACTCCTGAATCCATCATCAACATGACTGATAGAGATATTGAGTTCTCTCCTTTAAAGGCAAATGTTGCAGCTTGTCCAGCTGAGAAATGGATGAGGTTGGGGTGGTGTTACTGAGGGCATAACACACCTTTAGCGTGTGAACTCTCTTGCTAATGTGTGCGTTTGCTTGAGGAATCTGTGCCGGTGTGTGTGTGAGTCTAGTGTCTGAAGGAATGACTAATGGCTAAGTCAGCGAGGCCTCTTCAGAGGAGGCGTTGGTCTCTAACGTTGTGCCCTCCACGTTATAGGAGCATCTTCAGATCCCCAGTGGGTTGTCTGTCTTAAGCACCAATCTATCAGTGGACGGGTGCAGCTATATGTCAGTGATGAAATATGGCACAAAGGAAGCTTTCAAATATATGATTCCATTTTTATTTTAGATAGCTTGAGATTTCGGGAAGATTTGATGAGACTCGTGGTCATATTTGTGTATTAGGCTATAATGTAGGGGACAGTTAGGTAGCTTAAATATTTGTTTCCACTTAAATTGCTGTACAGAGTAAACAAAAAGATAATGGATACTTCAGATCAGGCTAACTAAACTCACTGCCATTTTAACAGGATACTAACAATGAATGGTGGAAATTTCTTTGGTGACAGGCAAATTGTCAGTGTAGTGAGTCCTCCCACGATGTGAAGCCACAGCATCTCCCCATTGCTACACAAGAATGGATCATCAATCAAGCAAAGTAGGCAACTGCCCAAGACAACCAAACCCCCCCGAAGCCCCATTCTTTGGTAGTCGGTTTAATTGCAGAAGAGTTTGACTCACCCAAGCAGAATATTAACCAGAGTCTTTGATGAGCCCCGTGCTTGCGCAGTACAATGTGGCATTTATCAAACAAGCACAGTAGTGCTGAACCAAACATTTTCCACTGGGACAAAAGGTGCTGATTAGTTTAAAGCAGTTGCTTTGACAGCAGAGTTTAAGTTTTCAAGTCTCAGTCCCTGAATGCACTGCAAATTAGTCCTACTTAAGGCATACAACAACTAGACAGTTTTGTGCAGTCGATGACTTTAGGCGTCTTTCTGTCTTTGATTAGATGTCAGATAGATGCACGCTCATTGTGCAGTGGATGAATTCAGACACATCCACGGACCGTGCACCTAGTTTTATCTGGCAATAGTCAAAAGTCTATCTCTGTGAAACTGGCTTCTTGCGAGTAAGAGAGTGATATTGATTCTCTCGGCAAGAAAGTGCGTATGTTTATAGAGTGTGAATTCAGTTTTCCTTTGTGTTCCTCATCGGAGTTCCTCGCATAACGGTTCATCAAGCTTGTCTTGTGTCTGACTATATTTAGCTTACTCCTATAATTCTGTGAACAGCTGTGGAAAGAGAAACGTAAGAAAAAAAGTTTTGCTTGATGTGGGCTTTTTTTTTAGGTTCTAGCTGTTCTCTCATTTACACCCGGCAAGAAAGTTGTGAAAAGCAATTACCCCTTACATTTTTTACTACAGCAGGTAAAGAACTCTTTCAGGGGTAAGTCTTCACTGAAAGTGATGACTCTGAAGTTTGATGGGTTCGGAGAGCTGACAACTGTCTGAAGCCCTCTGTCACACATGTTGTAGTATCAGTTAGGAGCTCCCAAAATGTTCTCCCATTTGTCTTAAGTAAGAGAATGGATCGCTGCTGGCCACCAAGCAATCAGCCACATGATTCAGTCCTATTCAAATTGATTGTGTGGACTCTGCGGAGCATAGTAGCTCGGTGAAAATAGTAGCTATGTTGAAGCCGGTGGCATTGTTCAGATAAGAATTCTGTCATTCAGGCTTTCTTCACTAACAACCTGAAAGGAAAGACGTGTGCACGTCCAATAATTACACCCATGAAGTTACCAAAAAGAGAAAATGGAGCTATTTCCTCCAACTAAATGAAGATTAAAAATTAATTATTACTTAGATTGAAATGGCTCCTCATAAATTGGTAAATTTCAAAAAAAATTCAGAGAGAAGAGCTTTTTGATAAAGAGGGCTGACAGAAACTCAACGTGAGATATTTACCTCCTCAAACCAGAGATGCAGAGGGCCATGTTTCACTCCCCCCTCCGTGACAGGACACAGACAGGGCTCGGCAGAGAGGCAGTCAGCGGTAAGATGCAGAAGCAGAAGGAGCCACGGACATGAAATTCCCTCCCTTGATGTCAGTCCTACCTGCGCATGTTGAGGAATTAACTGAAGTGGGGGATGCTCAGGCATTTTTGGAGGGGACATAAAAGCTTGTTCAGTGGATTCCTATTGGCCAGGAGTTTTCAGGAGGTGGTGACTACATTTTATTACCATCACTTAAAAAGATACAGAAACCCATATGGCCTTTATGTGAACACCTCTACCCGCTACAGTGCCTCCTAATGACATGTGCTGGCTGCGTGTAATTCTCCTCGTCAAGATGGGGAAATAGCAGCCAGCGAGTGATAAAATGCACATTTCATAATCATATTTACTCATCAGTATAGCTGGAGGAGTCATGTTAGCCTGCAGTGTTGACATAAAGAAAGCCTTGTTATTACCTGAAGAGCCTGAAGCAGACACTGTATATGTTTCCTGCCTGTTATGTAGTTGATCCTTTGGTGTTTGGTTTTCACTTTATAACCCAAACTATGATGTGGTTTCCTGCAGGAATACAGCTTTCTTTAGCGTGCACTGGTATGCTATTTCTCACCGGGACAACTTTCTCATCCCAAAAAGATAGGTCAGCTCCTGTGGTACATTATTTTTGAAGAGGTAGGAACTGCTTGGCCCATAGACACGGATCTCTCTGAGGAAAAACTTCTAACTAATAGTACATAAAAATGCCTTGGCTTTGTTAAAGATGAACACCACAGCATGTTTTCTTTATTTTTTATATTTCCTGGGTGTATATAGGTTTAATGATCCTACTGCTGTCCCTTCTATATGATGTGATATTAGGAATCAATAACCTCACAACCTTCTGATACTCAGTTTACTGCCACCAATGATATAATATTCTTTACTCTATCATATTGCAGGAATTGATTGTTTGCGTAGCCACATCAACACACTCATCTGAAAGAGCTGTAAAGGAAACCTAATACAGTGATTGGCCCTCCTCAGAGATTTGGCAGAAAGATCATGTGTCCAGCCTGGAAAATTAAGACCTCCTGCTCCGCAGACAGAGCAGGCAGAGGGATAGGGAAAGCAGTTTGGGATGATCCAGCCACGAGACGGGCCACATGACTAGACAACTTGTGATCTGGAGTCAGATGAGGCCCTTCAGTTTAGCTTGAGACTGTTGTGAAAATAGGTGTTACAATAACAAGCTGGTGCACAGAATTTTGCTTTGTGTTTACTTATTGCCTTGTCCAGTGTAGTAGATTTAAATTTACATCTGAGAATTTATTTTTTTAACCAATTAGGACATTTTTTTTATATATCCTGTGAAGAAATAAACATATCTAGAAGCTTCAAGCGTTGGCTCATTTCACTTGAGTAAAAATGCTACAGCACTGTTGGCTAACTAGCTAAACAGTAATATAATAATAACTGGAAAAAAAGGTATGCAATCAATTGTGCTGACTCCACATTAATAGAAAAGTGATTCCAGAACATGCATTGTCATTCCTGGGGTGTAAAGTACTAAAATTTTGTAAAAATTGCTGGTGTCTCACACAAGGTGCTCTTTGATGGCAGTCCATGACAATTAAAATTCTTCCGTGCTAATGATGGGAGGTCACTAAAGATAATGCTGTCAAAACCGATTTTAGAAATGCAATCACTATGCACTTTTAATTTTGCAGTAGAATTTAGACACTGTCAAGACTGGCTTCCTTGGAAACAGGAAATGAGGGGTGGCTCAAGACTTTTGCACAGTACTGTAGCCCAAGGAGAAATGCACCATAGTCACAGGTAGAGAAGTAGCATGGCTTGTTTCTCTGACTATGAGAAGTAAGCAGTGATACTTGCTAAACTAAGAAAACTCCATCCAGGGTTAGATTAGCTAAATTTAGCTGACTAGTTGTACCAATACTATTGTATGACCACTTTCGCTTGTGGTCATATTTTGGTACAGCCACAATTAAAAGGTTGTACCAGTGTACACCGTATATAAATAGAATATATAATGTTGCCAGAGTTTGAGTCAGGGTGGAATTAACCTAGTTTAGCTTAAAGATGTGACAGAAGAAAAAATGGCTAACCAAGTCCTGATTAAAAATATACCTAAGGTGGTGGGAGCAGTTTACCAACAGTGCTAGCTTCTTAAAAATGCTAAAGAAAATGAGTGTTAATTCTTTAATGATAGTCTTATCTCCCGGCAAATTATGGTTTCACTTTTCAGAATTAACAGTTTGTCTTATTCAGATGTGATAAATGTATTTGACAGTTTACTCTTGTTCTTGTTATGGGTAGTTCATCAGTTTTTGCTTAAAACTAAATTAGTGTTTTAACAAAAAAATATTAGATGAAAATAGGAACTAATTAAGACAACAGAGAAACAGAATCCTTCACTGTCCAGGTCATAAGTTATATATTACTATCCCTTTGTTTTTGTTTTGTTTTATTACAGTTTTAATCTTCAGAAAACCAGAGGGGAAAAAATAGCTTAGTGCAATCAAACCATAGCCATTTTTTTTTAATTGTACCAATATTAATATCCACCCTCCAAATGTATGGAACTTTTCGTCACGTATAAAAGGTAATGAGTGTAACGACTTGGCCATTTGATTCGAGCCTGTCCTTGAAAAAGCGACCTCATTGGTCGTTTCTGCAGCCTCGTTTTACGACCAATCTCTATTTTAAAATGAAATTAAGCGACCTCTAGCGGCTGTAGACGAAAGTGCATGTGAATGATTTTTTCTGGCAGGTCTTGAAAAAATACGTCAATATGGATTTCCTCAGATTTCTGAAAGGTCTATGCAGACTAAATGGCATTAGACACAACTGGAAAAGTTAAAACAATAAATAAACCAATTTTTATAAAGCACTTTACTTTAGTGCTCAAAGCGACATTCCTTATTCATACAAGCACTTCAGTATTTTGCCCACAGATACTTGGGCATGCCCACTGGAACAGCCAGGGATTGAACCATCAGTCTTACAATTAATAGATTACTGTTCCACCTCCTGAGCTATGGCAACACTACCATGGACATGACCACATGACATGTAAAGCCAGAAGTTGGAGCGCTCATTTTGGAAACGTTTACATTGGTTGTAATTCAGGGCCTGATGAAACCACTGATACTGGCTTTTGGGTTGGAGGACATGTTTGAGTCATGTGATTTTCATCTTCATTAGTGACGAGTATGAAAAAATCATTCCCCTCTATACTCTACATTAGGTGACTGCAGGCATCCAATATAGCACTGAACCACAGCATGTTATCTTCTGTAGTTTAACTGTTGCATACTAGAAATAATCATGCAAGTCTGATATTGGAATCTGTGAAAACTGGTGTCCTTGCTGCATAACCTCTGGAAATTCTGCCAGGTTTTTTCCCAGACTATGTAGTCATCTGGGGTCTGGCAACTGCCTGAAAAACAGAAAAAAAGAAAATCAATAGTGCTCCCCTTTTAATCAAGAGCGCTTGCAGCTTATGGCAGAATGCCACGAGAGAAAAGCAGCAATTGACTTTTGGTTTTTAAGCAGAAGGTGAAACTTAGAACACAGGAGAACTGTTATCCAGCACTCACTTAGTGAGTCAGAGATTCAAAAGAATCAGAGGAAACTAATGTTCTGCTGCTGACAGCCGTTAAACACACAGTTGCCATAGCCAGCAGCTTATGGACATTTTTATTCATTTGTTACATAATCCTCCCCTCCCCCTTATCTAACAAGTGATTAGTCAGTGAAGAGTTGTTTAACCAGGACAGATGGCTTTTTAATTGTACCTGACTGCCAGGAACAAGCCATACAGTGGCTACTGTGTGAATTTGTTGCGTCTTCAAAAAAGAAAACCCACTTTAGAAATCCAGATTGTTGTCTCTGATTATCATCAAACAGATGATGTTGTCTCGCTAATAATGACTTCAGATTTTTATGTGTTTTTCTGGGCGGCATTAAAAATGGCTTACTTTATCATTTTCAACCATTTGAGTTGATTTCATTGCTTGTAATTTTACTGCTATGCTTTACTTTCCTCAGCAGGGGCTGTTTTCAGGATACCCACTGTTCTGCTCAGCACTAGCAGAAAGGTAGGCTATGTTTGTGGCTAGTTGGTGAGAAGGATGGAGGATTTATTCTATAAACTCACAAATATGTAGCTCAAATGTTGGTGGTGGCCAAAATAAAGACATTTGAGGGCATAGGTTATAGGGCCAAAAACCTCAATGATGATGTAACTGGAGTTGTGCGGAGCCTAAGCAATTAAACTGACAAAAATAGGCACTGAAGACAAAACAAGTAAGGAAACTGGAGATAGTACAAGAGATAAACACAACTTCTGGGTCCTAAAAGCCAAACGGTCGTGGCAGATGGCTGTCCATCCCTGAGCCTGATTTTGCTGGAGGTTGCTTCCTGTTAAAAGGGAGTTTTTCCTTCCCACTGTTGCCAAGTGCGTGCTTATAGTGGGTTGTTTTGACTGTTGGGTTATAGTGGGTTGTTTTGACTGTTGGGTTTTCTGTGTAATTATTGTATGGTCTTCTTGTCACAATATAAAGCACCTTCAGGTGATTGTTTGTTGTGATGTGGCACTATATAAATAAAATAAAATTGAATTGAATATTCCTTGCCTCTGTTTGCATAGGGATTTTGTTTTAGTTTGTTCACCATTATAATACACTATTAAAGGTATGATGGATAAAACATGTAAAATCCCATCCATCCATCCACCCCAGCCTCCTTCCTACTCAAACTTTGTTGCTATGTACAGTAACAACCTCTTTTTTTCAGTTACAATTATTGGCAATTATTATGGACATTATAGAGGATGATGAAAATAGAATTTAATTCTAGGTTATAATAAAACCCACTTGCTCAAAAAAACATATGGTGTTGTTTTTATGCAAGATCTCTTTTTGTGTTATCTGAAGTTAAAAAGCTAGGAAGTAGGTAACAAGCTTGGTAACACCTATTTTTGTAAGCAGTCATACATGATTTTTTTCTCAGAAATTAGAGGGTTTTAAAAAAAAAAAAACATAGTATCATTGCTTCTACTAACCCTCTCCACGTCACGTGTCGCCCGCCTGTTTATTATTGCAATAATGCTTTGTTTGCATCACAATCACCCTTTTGTTTCTTAGCATGGTCATTTCCGAGCGCACGGTTCACTTCAGCTTTTAGGGGGCCGGCTCTGACGTCAGCTCGCTCTGCCGGACGGACATCAGCAGCACTACGCTGACTGGGCGCTGCTGACTATTAATATTCCTCTTGTGAAACTATCCACAGTCTATGTATACGGTCAGTGTTGTGTACAAAGACACAGCCCGGCTCAGCGCTACTTTTTCCCCAAACTGCAAACCCCCTCCAGGGAGAGAGAGAGAGAGAGAGAGAGAGAGAGAGAGAGAGAGACGGGGGAGAGAGAGAGAGAGAGAGAAGAGAGAGAGGGGGACTGCAGAACATACAGGGTCTGGATGAATAACCATGGCAACAGCAGCAGCAGCGGGAGAAGCGGTGAAATAAACATTGCAAACCGCGCATCCGTCTGCAATCAGCTATTTACTTCAGTAACCGCTTGGACCCCCGAACCCTCTGCGGATATCACTCCACATCACTGCTAAGGTGAGGCTGTTCTATTCTACATGTGACACCTTCCTCCTGCTTTTGTGGGATGGTTTGCTCTTTGCGGAACACGAGAGGACGGGGAAGCTCAGTTGTCATACACTACAACAGAGAAAGCTGCTTCTGTAGTAGACTGCTGCTCGGCGCCAGGACTGCCAAGCTCATGGATTTGAACGTAGAGTCTAATGGGTTAAATTTATACTCCATATGTGCTCCCTCTGTGTGAGAGCACGGGTACGAGGGTCTTTGTCTGACCTATTGCTTATATGTGGTCAGGACTGAGCAAACATTTAAGCGCACTCCACAGTGATGAGCTGAAGAAGCAATAGGGAAAAATAGATTTCGCTTTCACAATAAAAGCATTGGGAAACGTATTCAATCAGTCCGAACTACAGTCTAATTTAATTTAGATTGCTGGTAACTGTGTTTGGTGCAGCTCTGTATCATTATGGTCACACAGGATGTTGGTGAAAGCTGCCCTTCTGTAGTCTGAAATAACATGAAGAAAGCAAAGCCCTGAA
This sequence comes from Pterophyllum scalare, assembly GCA_024447675.2. Lineage (NCBI taxonomy): Eukaryota > Metazoa > Chordata > Actinopteri > Cichliformes > Cichlidae > Pterophyllum > Pterophyllum scalare. The sequence continues at coordinate 183,705 of JAMQGT020014160.1, forward strand.
ACTTTGCCACAGCAGTGTAGAAAATGCTAAAAAAAAATAGACATAAATAATGATACAAGGGTAAATAGCTCTCATTTCATAATATTGCTCAGTTCAGTTCAGACACTGAAGTCGAAATTTCATTACAGAACACAAAACCTGGGTTAGAGTACCACACAGACTTATTTGAAACCAGTTAGCCCAGTCCCAAGCTTTCCATTTAAAAGCTCATCTTCACACTTTTAACTAGTTTTTTAAGAGCGTATGCACATTTGCATGCTCATGCTTACAGCATGATGAGCACTTGGTTTCCATACACACTGAACAGTGCTTAAGAGTTGTGAATACAAATAGCAAGTCTGTTTATGGACAGCATGCAGCTCTCCAAATGCCAGCAGAGAAGCCCTTTGATCTTCAGAAAATCTCATTTGGAGATTGCAACGATGCCAGTCACATCCTCTCAAAGTCATATTCTGATTCATTACCTCCATAACTCAGGCCACTCCCCCCCCCCATTTTTATTTTTTTATCTTTTGCAGGGATTTGGCATTGTAATTTAACAACAAAGAACCTAATACAGCATTGTGGAGGGTTTTTGCTAGATTATGCCATCACATGACTGCTGGGCTGGCTCAGTGGATTTCTGTAAAGTGCCACTCCACATAACCAATTTGCAGATAGCTCTCTCTCAAAATTAGAAATCGTGAAAATGAAGCATTGCTACAGCAACTGCGATTTGATATCCCTGCTTAAGGAAGGTGCTGTAACCCAGTGGTTCTGTGTCAAACATTTGGTGACGGCTCTTTGTTATTGTCTGCTGGAGAGGGATGTGGCTGTTAATGAACGGAATAATATCTGAGATTAATTTCCGGTTCTTTGAGCCGTGCACACATTCAGCAGCTTCCCATGGCAAACAGCGACTCTCTGTTACATCTGTGACATCTATGCCTGCTAAGCCTGCAAAATCTGCTCATTCCACACACAGGGACTACGAACATGTTGCTTCTTCCTTTCTCAAATTCAGATTGGAGATGTCAGTCAGTGGTCCCAGCTGAGCTGATCCAGCAGGAGTCGCAGGAAAGGGCGTCTTAAGGGCAGCCAGGGGTTTTAGGTTTTCCTTAAGCTGGCAGAATGAAAGAAGCTGCAAACTGCAGACCTCCAAGAGTGTGTGTGCATGTGTTGGTGGCCGGCATTAAATAGTAATCAGACAGCAGATGGGTGTTTTGTAATGATTAGTGTTTAATGATTTGCTTCCAGTAGAAAATACAAAGGAGATAATTTATAAGCAGAACATTCTAAGTATAGTTTGGCTGCAGGTTGTGTAGATATCTCGAGGAGCACACAGCTCATTCAACAGTCTCTTAAGGTCATTGCATGAATGTGGAATGGTTTTCTGTTTGTTAAGCCACTTGACATTGACTTTGAGTCGTTCGAGCATAAAAAAAGCTCCTAACTCAAAGGATGAACCAGTGTTATGTCTACACAAAACAGACAACTTAGCAAAGAGCATATTTATATAGTATATGTATATTTAGGCACTTTGTTACAAGCAGCCTGCCGCAAAAAGGTTGAATCTACGAGATTTTTGGTTGAATCTACAAAAATTTATAAAAAGATTGTGGGATTCAACCTGAAATATATATCTAGTTTTCAGCTTTTGTCAGCAAATCCAATAAAAAGAAATCAAAATACATAGTTGATTTTGGTCTTTTCATGGGATTTGACATTATGAAAATGAGTGTCCCATGCTGCCGTTCTGCTTGAGCTGATGGGTCGTTACATCACCCGAGATCCTTGTTGTCATCGTCATTGAAAGAAACACAGTGCTTCTTATTTAGATGACTGACAGCTGTATGTCTCTGGAGCTGTCAGCGTGGGTGCTTTGGTGGTTTCGCTGATTTGATTAACGTTATTGATGAATTTTCAACACGGGTTGATAATCAGTGCACGTGTCTGGGTCCTCTTGTCGTGTACTGTAGGCTGCTGATTGTTTCACTGGGAAACAAAAGCACATTACAGTAAGTCCCTGGCCTGTAAGCTTCCATTTAATCAAGTACACAGTGTTCATTCTGCTCACTGCCTACTTACAGTAACACATTGCTGGAGAAGGGAGCTGCTCCGTCTTATTATGTATCTTGGAGACAGCAAATAACATAAGTTCAACGACGGCCTGAAGAACAGCTCGGTGAATTAGGGACGCAGTGAAGCAGCTTCGGCTGTATTTTAATCAGCGCTAAAGAAACATATTTCAGGATCTCGCGGTCTCGCATCAAATCATATCATATAACTGTTCTCACAAGCAGCATGCAGAGTCAGCACAATGAGAAAACATCTCTGCTGTTACTTTTCTCCTCAGGCCATTTGCGGTAACGGCCAGCTGATGTACTACATTAGGGAAGGTTACCGTGTGTCTCGGGACTGTACTCGTTTGCTTTTATGGTCCTCAGCTTTAATGTGGACACTGGATTTTACTGAAGACTTACAGGCGCTTTTTTCTCTACTCCTGGCACGATTCTTATAATCCATCTTATCAGCATTAGAGAAGAGTGTTTTCCAGCCAACTGAGAGGACACCTTAGACTCACCCTATTTATAAAGTGTTAAGAGAGGACACTGGGAAATCATTTTTCTGCTCAGACAAAGGGACAAGTCAAACTTGACCATTTAAACATTTTTTTTTTAAATTTAACCTTGAATAAAACATTCCCCTGTAACAACTCTGCTCACCATCGTTAGCTTCCAAGCTTAAGGCACTTCCAAGTTAGCTTGGAAGCTCTTATACTGTCTATGCATTTGTCTGGGTTGTGCAGCTAGCTTAGTTGTTACCAAAATATCATGTGTGTAGCCAAAGACTCCTTTAACAGAATTCTCATTTTAATTGTAGGGTCTTTACCCACAATACAAAGCGCCTTGAGGCGACTGTTTGTTGTGATTTGGCGCTATATAAATAAAATTGAATTGAATTGAATTAATATGAGTTGGCTAAAAATATATAAAGTAGTTGATACAGCTGTAGTTTAGCTATTAGCACATCGTGTAAGTAACTAAATATTTATTTTACTGCAGATTCCTTTTAAAACAAGTCTCTTGAAAGCTTAAAAAACTGTCCCAAAGATAACTTTTTAAATGAAGCTCATTCTAACTAGTTAATAACCTACTAGCTGCATACAAAAATCTAGCAGACAGTGAAGTTGAGAGATGCTAGCTAAGCTCACTTTTGTCTTCCTCTGGCTAAAATGAGCCCACTACTCAATTTCTGTTAGAAATTTGCCCTTATTATAAACATGTAAAATTGAAGTAAATACTAAGTTAGATACTAAGGGGGCGAGAATTGTAATTAGCAGTAATTTTTGTTTCATTTTACTTTAATTCTAGCACTGCTGTGTCTGAGCTCTGATGCAACGCTAGACAATTCTTCACTAGTTAACGAAAGTGGACTTATGCTTTTAAGCCTGCTAAGATGAGGACTGGTTGTCATGCACAGCCTGCACTTGTAAAAGGTGTTTCACATCTCTATGTTTTCCTGTAATGATGCTTCATTGTGTGTATCTGCCTTTACAGTGATATAGTTTTTACAGCACTTACGGGAACGCTAACCCAATACCACACACTTGGTGGGATTATATTTCAAAGCATTTAATGATGGGTTATTTAATATGCTTGGCTGTAAACACTGCCAGTGTTTCAGCACCTTTTGATTGGTGGCAGTTCAGACTCAGTACAGTTTCAGCTCCCACGGTACTTTATACTCTGTGTACTATGAACTTGGTATGTAATATTTGCAGTGGTGAGCAGAAAATTGGATGGTTCATGTGCTGAGCTGAGAAAATAAATTTCATATGATATGAATGAACTGGGAGTCAGCAAGGCCAGGATGCACTGATCAGAAGTTGTTTTAGGCACACTGGTTTCTGATTTATTTAGTCACATTGCCTGTATTTGTCTCAGTGATCTGGACCACACCTATTAGGTCATAGGTTTCTGTGTTTTGTGACCAAAGAATGGATTTAAACAAATTTTTACTAGAGTTAACAACACTGTGAAGTTTTCTGAAGAAATTTTGGGTGACTAATCACTGTTTCTTTTGCATAAATGGAAACCACAGAGACATACTACATTAAACTTTATGTATTAAATTTCTCCATTTGTCAAACAAAATAAGGAGACCCATCTTTCCTTTGAATTTCACATCTTTCCATGTATGAGTCTTATTTAAGGATATCAATCTAAAACATGCTACTGAAAAATTCAAAACATTAAAAAAAACTAGTTGTGTAATAAACGATTATTCAAATGTACAAAGAGGGTAATGTGTCCATGCTACAATTGCCGGTATAGGACTGAGGTTTCCTGTAGTAGAACCTGGCACAGAGAACCTACAGCTGCACACATTCATGCTGTCACTGTGAAATAATTCAATCACAGAGGCGGTGGTCATATTTTGAACATTAACCTGACCAGTGATAATGAGAACTATATTCAGACCAAGGTGTCTGTCTTTGTCTGCTATACACACTGCGGCAGACTGAATGAGTCATGCAACATCACTTCAGTAGGAGCTAGTTTTAGAAATGCCACCATTTGTCTTACCTTTCACTGTGGATTTTGTGTTATTTTTATCTCATTGGTCTTATATATCATATTGATTGGTTGTTTCCCTTTTTGACAGGTGATGAGTGGGATTATATCATGTCTGAAGTACAGGGAACAGTGGAGTTTTCTCTAGAGTTGCACAAGTTTCACAATGTGGATCTCTTTCAAAGGGGGTAAGAATTTATATATAAACACACACACACACACACACACACACACACACATACACACACACACAAAATATAATACAAGGTTTTAATATGATACCTACTAGAATGACATATTGTCATAATGGCAAATTGTACAGTGTATCAATGAAACTAAGACTCATCTTAGAATCCTGAAGGTGTAATTGAATTTACTGGATAATTCAAATGTCACGTGCCTTTCCACCAGAAACCAATGCTGTAAATCTTTATCAAAATGCTTTGTTGATTAAATGTTGCCGTCATTAGCTCAGCTAGCCGTAGCTGAAGCTACATCTAATTTTATTTTGTTACATTGTTTAGTTTTTTCCTGTTACCTGCCTTTGGCAGCTGTCACTTTTGATGTGGCTGAACTCCAACAGCTATATCAAAGCTGGAAATAACTAGTTATTCTAGGTGCTAACTCTGCTGTTGCTACCCGATGCACACGCATAAGTGGAAAATTGTGGCAAAATGTCACATGCACGAAACTGACAATGCGCTCTGGAATTACAGTGTTTGGTAAAACAACAGAACCAAATGAAAATGCAGCAGCGATGCAATCAACAGACTTAATACAATGTATATTGTTCTTCTTCTTCTTATTTTTATTGATGACAAAAACAGGAATTATTGTTTTTCGTATTTTCGACAGAGATCATTAGTGAACCTGGTTCACCTGGAGGGAGTTCCCAGACTGTGGCAACGTGGTCCATGCTTTTATTTAACCTAGTACAGATGCAGTTTGTATGCAGCAAACCACTCACTGTTTAGTTCTTTGTTTCCTATGTTTCCACAGTCCTGTTCTCCCAGGTTTATGTTAAGCTAAAAAAAAAAAACATCATAAAAGGAAGTATTACACTCTTTCCCTCTCTCCTTGTAAGAGAATATGCAAACAAATGGGCTCCATCAATAGGAAGATTAATAAAGTGAGTTTATGATAAAGCTGATTTTTTTTATTTTCTTGTTGCAGTTTTCATGATATTGCTAGACTAAAAAAGGTCCCTGTGCAGCCTGCTATGTCTGCAGATTAAAACATCTCGTTTGGCTCGCTGAAACACCAGCTTAATCAAAACGATTTCCCCTCTCCAAATGTGATGGGCTAAAGCTTTATCACGATAATCCCTTCAGCCGAGTGCACTAATATGTTTGTTTTTACTAGATGTTCCCAGACATCAGAAGAAATCTGATGTGAATACTAAGCAAAATGTGACCTCCCAGTATGAAGATGAAGCTTTATGGAATAAGAATAGTTTAGTTTCCAAGATCTCCACATCTTGCCACACTGAAATACAATTGCTGAAGTTGATACTAATCCCTGTGCTAGCCTGGTGGGCCACACAGATGTACACTGATTGCATTAGGAGGACTGATTAAATCTGCGTTTGATTTGTACAGGATACAATTGTGATAAGCTGCATTTATATTTTATAATAAGAGGCAAAGTTAGTTTCCAAGATAACTTCTAATACTGAAATTAAGAACGCACTTCTGTGTTTTTGTGCAATATAGCATTTTAATACTTAGAGTAAATAGCAACGTTGTTTATTGAAAACTATTTACCGAACACACCTGTCTAGAAATCTCTGCCATAAGATAGCTATTGAGTAGTAAGTGACTGCTAAATGGACCACTTCCTTTCCAAAAATATTTCTTTTTTTTCTTTATTCTGACATCTTCTCTATCAAATTTCAAACTTCTATCAGGCTTTTTATGAGCGCTGTCACTATCACACTGATGAGATAATGACAGCCATGCATGCAAAGTCAATGACAAGACTGAATATTCCATTTCAGCATACAGTATTACTGCAATTAGTCAGCTTGAACTTACAAAAGTTACAAAAGAGTTGCAAAATCAGCAGCATTATGGCAATCATTAATTGTCAAAATGTTCTGTATTATGCCCCAGTCACAGACCTGAAGTCCAGTCAGTGTCTCCTCTCACCAACCAGCGGCTGGTTGCTGGCAGTTGCTACGTGATATTGGCTACACAGAGGTATACAGTGCTGCACTGCAGGTCCCTAGCAGGTTGTGGCTTCAAAGTAAAAGTTGCACCTTTTGAGAAGTCTTGGTTGCATCTGTGAGGCACAACAAGTTTCACTATCACTGGGCAAGCAGGTGGCAAGGATTTATGCAGCGCTGCATTGAAAACCTCCTTGTGATCTCTTTGGTTGCTAGCAGATTGCCATGGTCGCCCGGAGTTTGTGTGGAAGATGCTGACCTTTCTGTAAACACTGTGAAGAGTCTGACACAAACGGAGGCCATTCACCTGCAAAGTAAAGGTTTCACTGGCAAGGAGCAACTTTTATTTTGAAGGCAAACAATCTCTGTATCTGGTTTGCTTTTTCAAGTTTCACTATTGCTCAGTGGTTAGTTAGCCAGTGTTTACAGACAAGCGAGCATCTCCCATGCAAACTATGAGGGACTGCAACAACCTACTAGTGGCCAAAGCAATTGCAAAGAGGTTTTTGTGGCAGCACCCACTCTGTGACTGATTTCACCCATGGGACAGCCAGGTAAACCCAGGAACGTCTAGCGACCACTCATCAACTTTTTCCTCAGTGACTTGAAATTACCAGAGGGTCACTGACCAGTCTTTAGGCCACTGTGACAAATATTAATCTGGGAAACTAGTTAAACATATTTACTATACATGGCAAAACTGAAATGAAAGATAATGTAATTTTGGCAAGCCATAATTCCAAGTTACTTATGGCTAGTCAAATGATTAAAGATGCACATTTCAGAATAGCAAAACTGTATTGTAGGTAGCTTGAACCAGTTTCCCAGTACCTTCTTGCGAGTCAAAAATGTAGTTACAAATATCTGCAACTACATATTTTTTACTCATTGAAATTTCAACAGATCAGACTGTAAGTGGCAATATCTTAAATGAGTTTTGTCAGGTTAATGAAATACATGATAAAAATGTGTCACAACTGTGCCCTTCCTCTCTTCTGCCTCAGTGTTACATGACGGTGACACAGGCATGAAGATTTTAGCTTTTGCATAAAATTTTTGCTGGTACCTTTCACCAATTTACAGACTCCAGAAGGTCTGATTATTTAGTGCTGCTTTATTAAGTGTAACTTTTCTGTTTTTATCCACCACCTCAGGTTCTATCAGATACGAGCAGGGTTGAAGGTCTCGCCTCGAGTGCCCCACAGGCTTATAGCAACAACACAAGACAATGCAGGTACATCCTCACACCCAGAGACACTCTCATACACACACACACACGCACGCACACACACACACACACACACACACACACACACATCAACTTAACCAATCTGATAAAACAGTCCTCTTCTTTTGTGCTTATGCTCTCAATTTGCTATGTTGTGTTCAGTAATCACACATTTAATGTCTGGATTGCACACACTGTGTTGGACATGGTTGTCTTTGAAGTCTGTGTGAAGAAAGCAACATGAGTATTTTGTGCTACATTGCATTGTAGAGCAGGGAGGGCCATATTCTGCACCTTTTCTCAAAGAAATAAGATTAAGTGTCTTGTGGGAATATGAAGATGTTGTACAATATTATCTTGATTGTAGTAATTTCTACATGTCCAGGCTATAAATGCCTGTGATATTTAAGTGCCCTATATTACCAATATTTGCTTGTCTGCCTTCACACGCATATGAACTTGAGTCACATTCCATTCTTAATCCATAGGGTTTAATATGATCTCAGCTCACCCTTTGCAGCTATAACAGCTTCAACTCTTCTGTGTTTATGGGACTTTTTGACCATTCCTCTAGAAGCACATTTGTGAGGTCAGACACTGAAGACCTGGCTCTCAATCAGCACTCTAAATTATCACAAAGGTGTTTTATCAGGTTGAGGTCAGGACTCTGCAGGCCAGTCAAGTTCTTCCACACCAAACTCGCTCGTCCATGTCTTTATGGATCTTGCTCTTCGCACTGGCGTGCAGTCATGTTGGAACAGGAAGGGTCCATCCCCAAACTGTTCTCACAATGTTGGGAGCATGAAATTGTCCAAAATGTCTCCATATGCTGAAGCATTAAGTTTTACTTCACTGGAACTAAGGGGCTGAGCCCAACTCCTGAAAAACACCCCCACACCATACCCCCCCCAACACCACCAAACTTTACACTTGGCACAATGCAAGTACCGTTGTCCTGGCAACCAGCAAACATAGACTCGGCCATCAGATTGCCAGATGGAGAAGTGTGATTCATCACTCCAGAGAGCACGTCTCCACTGCTCTAGAGTGCTTTACACCACTACATCTGATGCTTTGCATTGTGCTTGGATGCAGTTGCTCGGCCATGGAAACCCATTCCATGAAGCTCTCTTCACATTGTTCTTGAGCTAATCTGAAGGACACATGAAGTTTTGAAGTCTGTAGCTACTGACTCTGCAAAAAGCTGGTGACCTCTGTGCACTATATGCCTCAGTGTCCTGATCTGTCATTTTACGTGGCCTACCACTTTGTGATTGAGTTGCTGTCATTTCCAATTGCTTCCAACTTATTATAATACTACTAACAGTTAACTGTGGAATATTTAGTAGTAGGGATATTTCAGGTGGATATGATTAAACTGTTGCTTAAAAAGTCTATTCATCTAGGTATTTGAAGCAAAGTTTTAAACCTAATTGTCACCTTTCAAATCGAGTCACTTCTATAATTCTTCTAAGATTTCCATGTCAAACAGGTACAAATTGCATACAAAGGGCAAGATTTGACCCTGATAACAAAATGAAGTGCTTAATCAAATCTCTAAACTAGTCTTCTTTCATCTGAGCAATATTGCGAAAATTAGAAACATCCTGTTGAGAATGCTGAAAAACTTGTTCATTTGTTACTTGTAAGCTGGAATATTGTAATTCCTTGTCCTAAAAGCTCCCTAGCCTCTAGGTGAACCCAAATGCTGCAGCATGAGTACTGACAAGAAAGAGAGATCTGTATTTCCTTTCCAACTATTGCCTATGTCTTACAGCCATACCACTTTGAGCACACCCAATCTCTGATCTTGGAAGCTAAGCAGGGTTGGGCCTGGTTGTTCAGATAAAACTGAACTTATTTTACTCATCCCAACAAATCTTAGAAACATGGCGTCTAACCAGATACCTACTCTATATGGCATTACCATGGCCTCCGGTGACATTGTGAGGAATCTTGGAGTTATTTATGAGTTATTTATGACCATAAAAGCTATATTTCTCCCATGTTGGCTTCTCTTCATTGGCTCTCTGTTAAATCTAGAATCAAATTTAAAATCCTTCTCTCACATACACGGTGTTGAATAATCAGGCCCCATATAAGGACCTCATAGTACCATCACCCCAATAGAGCACCTCGCTTTCAGACTGCAGGCTTACGTGTGGTTCATAGGGTATTTAGAAGTAGAATGGGAGACAAAGCCTTCAGCTTTCAGACCTTTCTTCTGTGGATCCAGCTCCCAGTTTGGATTCTGGAGTCAGACACCCTCTCGACTTTAAAGACGAGGCTTAAAACTTTTCTTTTTGATAAAGCTCATAGTTAGGACTGGATCAGGTGACCCTGAGCCCTCCCTTAGTTACACTGCAATAGGCCTAGGCTCCCCGGGGCTTTCCACGATGCAGATGACTTCCCCTCTCTGAGCCTGTTTCTATTGGAGGTTTCTTCCTGTTAAAAGGGAGTTTTTCCTTCCCATTGTTACAAGTGCTTGCTCATAGGGGTTTGTCTGTTCTTTGGGGTTTTCTTTGTATTATATAAGTGCCTTGAGGTGACTGTTTCCCCCCCCCTGTTTTTAGTAGCTATTTAAATATAATTCAATTTCTCCCATACTGGCTTCTCTTCATTTGGTTCCTGTTAAATCTAGAATTGAACTTTAAATGAATCTTTTCACAAAGTCCTGGATAACCATCATATCTTAAAGACCTCATAGTACCATATCATTCTAATAAAGTATTTTTCTCTCAGACTGCAGGTTTACTTGTGGTTTTCAGAGTATCCAAAAGTAGTATTGGAGGCTGATCAAGCCCTTCTTCTATGAAGCCAGCTCTCAGTTTGGGTTCAAGAGACAGACACCCTTGCTACTTTTTATTAGGCTTCAAATTTTCCTTTTAAAGCTTATTTTTGGGGCTGGATCAGGTGATTCTGAACCATTATGCTGCTGTAGACTCGTGCTACTGGGGGCTTCCTCTGATGCATTGACCACTTTCACTCACGCCTTTTCACTCCCCTTGGATTTGTATGCTACTATTGTATGCCAATAACTTTTATGCTCTCCTTTCTTCTCGTCTTTTGCCCTTCAACCTCAACCAGCTAAACCTGCCTGAGCCACATTCTGCCCGAGGTCTCTTCCTGTTAAATGCAAACTCTTTCTCCCTACCACTGTGGATTGTCTGAACATGCGGTTCTCTTTATTGTTGTATCATCTTTACCTTATAATATAAACCACCTTAAACTGGCATTGTGCAAAAAAGTTTAATATAACATTTCACCATCTGGATTTAAAGGAGCATCAATTAGAGATATGACTAAGGTTTTCTTAAAATAGAGCAGTCCACAGATGACAGATGAAGGAAAATAAAGCAACCATAAATTTGACAGCTGATTATTGAGATTTGCTTCAGAATGCACCTTAATCTCTCACTGTGATTGTGGATAAAAGACAGAAATAATAATAATAATTTAAAAAAAAAAAAGTTACAATACACAGTAAGTGGCCCTGCCACTGTGCCAGCTAATAATAGTCTAATAATGAACAAGTAAAATTGTCCTCGAGTTCCAGTTATCCATGTTTACTCTGTAACAATGAGGGATTCAAGGCTGAAAAGGGCAAAGCAGGCTTAAAACTGCAGTGTAGTGCACAATAGAAAAACTAATCTTAGAATGTCTAATTCCACAGGAAACTTCAAAGAAAACTGTAGTAATATGCAGCCTTTTGCATTTTTTCTGCTATTTTTCATCAAAGGTTTCTCATTTAATTAAAAAATACTGTAAATAACCAACAACACATGGATACTAGAATTTTTTTTAAAAAAAGCACTATACCTGTAGCGCTGTGAACTTTGCATGCCTTAATTCTTACATACAACTACATTCAGCTGGTTCATAAAATATCACAAAAGATGTATTCATAGGTTGTGACTGAATTCTTGTGAACCTACCCAAGCATCAAAACCTGGATCTGTGGCGCTGCGGAAAGCTGTTTCACTGGCAATACTGATTCTCAGTAATAATGGCTATTTTTAGCTCGTCATGACTGGAGCGCAGTGTGTGTGTGTGTGTGTGTGTGTGTGTGTGTGTGTGTGTTTGTGTCCATGCGTGCATGTGTACCAGCTGTACTTGTGACAGTGCAGCCTACTGTTCTCATAAGGATGTTTTCAACTGTGAAGGCATTTTAGTTTTCTATGTGCTGCTTTGAGAGCAGGACATTAGCTTCAAGCATGTAGCTGTTGTCAGTGTAAATGTTCTTACACCTATAGAGGACAGCACCAACAACAACGCCAACATGTGTGTGTGTGTGTGTGTGTGTGTGATTGTGAAGGTGATGTGTACGTGTTTTCACCTAAAACACAGTGACAGGATTCACTGTGCTTTTGGTTAAGCTTCATGCTTCCTCATTACTGATGGTCCTAAGTAGCCAATATGCTGTCAAATTGAATATAAATGGTAAGAATAGCATGCAAAGACTAGCATCTATTTTTATCATTTCTAATAGCATAGAAATGGTGAGAATAGAATAGTTCAGTAATCTATTTTTAGACTTGCTAAATTCTGGATGTGCAGTTTTACAGGTTGTGAAGGGAAAAAGAAGTAGATCATTGTCCATCTGGACAAGGCTTCAGTTTTGTTACTGTATATCGCTCCAATTCAGTCTTTTCACCTAAAAGCCACCTAAATAATTATACTCCTGTGAGAAAAAAAGCTCTTGTGTCTAGCATGTGAGTTAAAGTAGTTATTAGCAATATTCTTACAATACCAGTGACTCAAATTACATAATTGAGTCATTTACTATACTATAAGTAATTGTTTTCATTATTTGGCACATAACATTTTCCAATCAGCCTTGTTTCTTGGCAGCAGGCTGCTTACTTTGCAGTAAGTCCCACAGATAAAAGCCTAGCACCATATACACTGCTCAAAAAAATAAAGGGGACACTTAAACAACACAATATAACTCCAAGTGAATCAAACTTCTGTGAAATCAAACTGTCCACTTAGGAAGCAACACTGATTGACAATCAGTTTCACATGCTGTTGTGCAAATGGAATAGAGAACAGGTGGAAATTATTGGCAATTAGCAAGACACAGTCAATAAAGGAGTGGTTCTGCAGGTGGGGACCACAGACCACGTCTCAGTACCTATGCTTTCTGGCTGATGTTTTGGTCACTTTTGAATGTTGGTGGTGATTTCACACTCGTGGTAGCATGAGACGGACTCTACAACCCACACAAGTGGCTCAGGTAGTGCAGCTCATCCAGGATGGCACATCAATGCGAGCTGTGGCAAGAAGGTTTGCTGTGTCTGTCAGCGTAGTGTCCAGAGGCTGGAGGCGCTACCAGGAGACAGGCCAGTACACCAGGAGACGTGGAGGAGGCCGCAGGAGGGAAACAACCCAGCAGCAGGACCACTACCTCCGCCTTTGTGCAAGGAGGAACAGGAGGAGCCCTGCCAGAGCCCTGCAAAATGACCTCCAGCAGGCCACAAATGTGCATGTGTCTGCACAAACGGTTAGGAACCGACTCCATGAGGATGGTATGAGGGCCCGACGTCCACAGATGGGGGTTGTGCTAACAGCCCAACACCGTGCAAGATGCTTGGCATTTGCCAGAGAACACCAGGAGTGGCAAATTCTCCACTGGCGTGGAGGCCACACACAATACTGAGCCTCCTTTTGACTTGTTTTAAGGACATTACATCAAAGTTGGATCAGCCTGTAGTGTGTTTTTCCACTTTAATTTTGTGTGTGACTCCAAATCCAGGCCTCCATTGGTTAATAAATTTGATTTCCATTGATGATTTTTGTGTGATTTTGTTGTCAGCACATTCAACTCTGTACAGAACAAATTATTCAATGAGACTATTTCATTCATTCAGATCTAGGATGTGTTATTTTAGTGTTCCCTTTATTTTTTTGAGCAGCGTAGAAAAAAAAATCAACATTGGAACTGTCCTGTGAGTACTGCGAAAGATCTAGGCTTCTAAAGGGACAGGTGTTGTCCTCACGAGTTTAAAAGCTAAAGCTATAAAAATTATGCCACAGCATTTGAGTCAGGTTGAGGTCTAGACATTGACTGGACCATTGCACTACCTTGATTTTTTACTTTTTCAGCCACTCAGATCTGCTGCTGTTTTCTGATAACTGTCCTGTTGCATAACCCAGTTTGGGCCAACCTTCAGCTGTCAGACAGATAGCCTCACATTTGACTCTAGAACACTTTGGTATACTGAAGAGTTCATTGCTGACTCCATGTGTTTTGGACCAGTGGCTGCAAAATAAGCCCAAATCAGCTGTTTTTGCTGATATGCTGTTTTTAATGCAACTTTGTAAAACTAAGCCATGTTGCCATGTTCGTTTTATCGAGAACAAGCTTTCTGTCGGCAACCTGTCCATATGAGCAGTATTTTTTCTAATTGCATTGTCATTAACTTTAAGGTTTGACATTGTAACTGAGGTCTGTAGAGTCTGAGATTCAGCTTTTTCAGATTTTTTGCAGTTTCTCTGAATACTTTATGGTCTGACCTTGGGGTGAATTTGCTGGATCATCCACTCCTGGCACGATTGTGGCATTGTGTTAACACACAGCTGAATGCTACAGAGCAGCAAACTGCCAAAACTTCAGCTCTAATAGAATTGGGGAGTCTTTCTGATGATAAAATAATCAAGTGGATATGATTAGCAGCACCTGGCTGCTATTTACTCTCTTTATTCCTATGATGGCAGTAATGGTGTGTTTAGTTTTGGTTAACCAAGCAATGAAGCTCTGTATCAGAACAATAAACAGTCAATAGGCTAAAAAAAGATTTGAAAATGTATTAATTGGTGCCTCTTTAGAAATGTACACGTGAGCCTGTATAAATGCTCTGTGACGCACTTATCTAATCTGCTGACTACAGGCCACTGTTTAACCAGCCAGTGGCCTATATGGACCGTAAGGAACATACATTACAGTGAAGATCATATCCATATTGTAACTGAAAGGCTCCCCACCCCCACCCCCACCCCACCCCCACCCTTCAGCTACCACAAGGTCATGCACTAAGCCTGCATATCTCACCGACTGAATCAGAAACATAAATATACCAGCTGGCACTCTGGTCACAGACAGGAAAATTACATTCATCATACAATTCCCTTACTGTGTTCACTTTGAAAGTGTATGCTTGACATTTCAATTGTCTGTGCCCTTCAGAAAAAAAATGAATTGCGTGTTAAGGATCGTGCCACACACTCAGCTGAAGGATTTAATGACTGTGATTCATGCACAATAAAATGGGGATTTTCAAGTCAGACTGGTAACTAGGAGAATTGGATTGCTGTTTACGGCATCTCCTACTGCACGGGCTAAGATACTCTCTCTTATTAATATCATGAAGAGCAATTCTGTGTGGGGTGTTCTGTGTGCTTTACTGATAGGCAGAATACACACGCGCACATGCACACAGCAGATGTAGAGCACCAGAGGCTGTAAGCAGATTATTTCCAGCACAGAAACACTGTGGCTACAGCTGAAGGGCATTTCAGCAGGTTTTAATGTGCAGGATGTGATAACGGCACAGGGCCTGTGAGAGCCGGAGTACACCTGAGTGTCAGAACGTCGTGGTTTCTGTTGGCCTCATTCATTGTGAAAATGTCATTAGTTTTATGATGTTAGCTAACTTTGTGTCAGACAAAGAAAGCAAGAAAAACCCAAATCGCCCCCAATATGCCGGTGACCTCGGGCCTTCCTGCTTACCTGTTTTCCAGTGCCTGTGTGAGTTTTACTATCTCCTTCAGTTCAAAGACATGTAGGTTAAATGGTGTAATTCTAGCAACCTGTGCCATCTTTTCAGCTAGTGTTAGCTCAGGTAAGCTCGAGTCCCCTGTGACTGCTATGTTTATTGAATTGATTAATTCACTTTAAAATGGTATCGTTTTACTTCCAAATAATAACATAGTTACATTTTGAACTTCTCAAAATTAAACACATTGTCGGTCAGAGGAGAAATTGTCTTTAGCTCGATAATGATTAATTTTGTCCTAAGAATATTGATATATAGCAACAGGAAGTGATCTTATATTAGAAAACAACTTTTAAAAAACAATATACCAATATTAATTTGTGGTAATAAGTCTTTAGGAAAATCATGAGATACCAGCAAGATTATGGGAACAAAAACTTTTTTTCTCTCGATTTTTTCAATCTATTTTAAAATTTGCTATAAAATAATAAATTAATTTCCAGAAACTAATGGGTTTCTGTAGATTTAAAATAACAGTATATTTTAACCACTGAGTAAAAACACACACCTTTGCACACCTCTAACATTTATTTTCGTAATAAATTTAGAGGTCTTTCTATCTTGCAATATAGACTGCAGTTTAGTGCAACAGTAATGTTACACCAATAATCAGCTTTCCATCTTAACTAATCTGCAATCTTATGAAAGTAGTGTTCATACAATGCTTGTGTGGTCTGTTATATTACATTATGCAGTTGCTTCAGAGTGTTTTTCCATCTTAAATGCACACACCGGTGCTGCAAGTGTCAAAGCAAAGCAGCGTTCTTATCAAGGTCTTATCATTTCAAGTCCCTCGGCACCTAATGTAACGTTTAATCAAGCCTGTAAAACAAACTGGCATTGAAAGGACAGTATCTGTGGGTGTGTGAAAGCAGCCACTGCAGCAGCTGCAGTTTGTTGATTTAGTGATTCTGGCCACATAAAAGGAGCCATCCAGTGGTTGTGAAAGAGCATGGAAGCTCCTGAGGGAAATGACGAGTCCTTCACAGGTCAAAGAGACACAGAGAATAATTTATGCTAATGTCGGCACACAGTGTTGATTCTCTGATCTACTTGTATGTCTTGAGACAGGAGCTTGAAACTTAAGCAAAAACAAAGCAAAAACAAGATCATCAAAGTCACATTTATGTGACTGTGAGGCGACCATGCCCCGTAAAGCACATCCCCAGAGGGATTACGCTCCCTCTGTCACATATCCACCAAGCCTTTGACAACACTCGTGCTTCCGCACATCCATCATCCTGGCTGGGGCTGCTTGATGCTGCAAGTAGCGACAGCGTTATCGGGAGGAGGCCTGTGGAGAGAGGGAGAGTAAGACTGAGACGGAAAAGAGCACAACCCCAGCAGGGGATTTCAAAGACCTCTCACGGCTCACAGCTGGACAGCAGCTCTGCAGTACTGCTAGGAAAAATGCACTAGTAGCACAAAGTAAACAGCCACCACGTCACACATGGAAGGACTGCGACGTGGAAGACAGTGGCAGTCGAAACAAAGGGTTTCCTCTTTAATCATATGAATTTTAGGGGTAAATGAATGAGCTAATTTCTGCACATAAAATCTGATTTAGTAGTTTGGCTTGTGCTTGAAAATCTGATTTACATAATATGTCAATTTAAAAGGTATTTCTGACTCTGCATTGCAAAAACAAAGAAAGAAAACACTGTAAAGTTTAAAGGAGTGTAAAGTTTACCAGAGTTGAACTCAGTGTGAACAGTTCTTTCAGTTCTTGTGCTTGTATAAACCAATATTGATAGACTTCTCAGATCTGCTTAATAAATATAAAAGGTATAGTCCACAGCTGTTTGCTTAACCTTGTTTAGCTTAAGCCTTAGTCACAGAAGCCTAGAGATTGGTTGGCAACCCTCTTGTAACCTTACTAAGGAAAAACTTGTATTCCCAACTAGTTGGGGATTAGTTGCTGGATGTCGTGTGCTAATCGCAAAGAGGGTGCGCCACCAACAGTCTCATTATGACTGTTTTGTCCACTAGCAGTTTGCTGCGGTTGCCCATAGTGTGCATGGAAGACATGGACTTTTCTTCAAAAAGTCAACTAACCACCGATTAGTAAAACTTATAAAATTATTAAATAGAGAAGATTCACCTTCAAAGTAAAAGTTGTGCCTTACTGTTGAAACCAACACATTTCAAAAGGTGCAACTTTTACATTGAAGGTGAACATTCTCTTTTCCAGTTTGCATTGCACTTTTTTAAATTTCACTACTCACTTGTTAGTTAGTGATCGAGTACAGACTGCGTATTCCATGCAGTTTACAGGCGACCGTGGCTGCCCTCTATTGACAGGAGCGATTGCAAGGAGATTTTTGGTGCGGCACCATATACCTTTTTGCAACCAATTTCACCTAGCAAATGCCATTAACCACTTGCCAACCCTAGCAGTCAATAGTTAGCACGGTGTGACTACCCAATCTCTAGGCCTGTGCGAGCAGGGCTTTAGGGGGAAACTGTTCAAAGAGCTTCAAACTATTTTTTTGTACCAGGTTGTAAAGTTTATCCTGGGAACTGACTTGCTTTTTGAACCAGTCTACAGTAAGTGGCCACATCAGGAACTGCAGTTCTTGACAGTTCCAGGTCTAGGTCAGCGTACCTGGCTCAGTATACCAGGTATAATGACTGGACAAACAGATGCCTGTAATAGAAGCTGACTTGAGAATGTAGGAACATGAATGGAAACATAAGCTGTTAGTGACTCTAATGTAACACATTTACAGTTTTTATTCAGTTGTTTCTGGCGCTAAATATACACATTCAGATCCCTTCTAAATCTCTGTACATATGTGCAAAGGTCAAGAACTGCGTAGAGTCTCACAAAGCTGTCGCCGCTGTGCAAACATTAAGCGAGGCATAAAGACTTTTTTATTTATAGTCATGACAATGATTAGTTTCTGAGAAAGCTCCATCTGTTATCGGTTAAACATTCATGTTTAGTACTTTTTTTTATAGCGTCATAGATCTGTGTTTTGTCAAATGTGCATGCTAATTGTTGCACTTGAGTGACAGCCATTATGCTGTGCTGTTGTGTCCCACATTAGGAGAGTGCAGCTTTAGCTCTGCGGGGGTTTACGACGGCACCGTGTTCAGCCGGATATTTCAGATCCTTTACAGAAATGAGGAGATTGCGGTGAACGACTGTATGATCTTCAAAGTCCACCTGCTATTGGACGGAGAACGGGTGAGTCATGCTGGTGACATTTTCTGTACATGCACGCACACATTTCCAGTTCGGGTGAAAAAAAGAGGAGAGGAAATGGACTTCCATTTGTTTGCTTATATTTTATCAGCCACTTAATGTTGAAACTGAAAAATGAGCTAATGTATAATTACAGTGAAAATAGTTGCATAATAGTTTTATTCCATAGCAGCTTGTCGCTTTACAGCAAATTAATGGCCCGTAATTAATGCGTTTCATCATTCTCTATTCCCTTCTGCAGTTGTTGTTTTTGTCATCTGACATACACAATTCTCCCTGTTCAGAACAGACACAATTATTCCACTTAACCACAGCAGATATCTTACACAATAGGGAGTAAAAGAAAAAAATATGAAAATATAAAAAATATGTTGAAAGAGCTTTTGCTCAGTGTGTTATGTGTCTATATGTTTCACAGGTCTTCAGACTTGTGTAGGTTTAAATCAGAAGTGTCAAAACCGTTCTAATTATTGTGCCACGTACAGCTCAATTTGAACACAAGTATAAAGGTGTACTTTCTGAAAATGTTGACATGTAAGGATTTATCCAGCAGAGCTTTGAGATGTCTAAAGCCTCAGTAACACTGGAGTGAAAATAGAATGGCGGCCTTCTTGTGACTAGGAATTTCTTTTGCAGTTGGAGACCGATTGCAAGTAGTTGCAAGTAGTCGATCACTAGGTGGTTGCACAGGCCACCTGGTGGGAGGCAACCTGTCTCCAAACAATTGCAGTCTGACGCAGACTAACTGCAGTCACTCTCAGAAAGTTTGCAAATAAAAGCAGGCAGATTGCCAAAATGTTGCAGTCAATCTGAATAAGTCTGCGCCGATGGATGCCACATGTCTGTGACACGTCTGCTTACAGTAGGGGACTCGACTAGGCAACTATTCTCATTATATATTCCTATATAAAGACAACATTGCCAAACACCTATGGCCGTTTGCATTTAAAGCGCCATCCTGCAGCAACTACATCCCAATTTGTGGACATATTTCTGTTTTGTTTGTTTTTTTAATCTTTGAGGTTCTTGCTTTGAAGACAGCAAGTAATTACAAGTGGTCACAGACCTGGTGCCTTTGAAACAAGCATTTTAAAGGCAATGGTCACAAGCTCATTGCATGTAGTTTAAATAATTTGTACCGTGGTCTCCAACCATCATTTTCCTTAGTGTGACTGTAGCATAAGGAAAAGCAACTGCAGTTCCAACAGTATGTCAGTTTTTCCACTTTATGTGACTCTGCTGTCATTGCAAAAAAATACATCTCATACCTCAAAGGCATCAACATGCCTTCTTGGCTTGTGAAGTTTTACTTATATCTTTGTAACCAAGACCTGATTGGTTATCGGCAACAAGTTGTATGTTTGACACCTCTGGCCTGTGTAGGTTTCACAGTCACACCATAGACTCTCTCTTGGCTAATTTAGAAAACTGTAGTATATATTGGCCTTGTTCGCTTATGACATTTTAAGCACCTCCGGACAAAGTACCAGTGAGCTTATGCCACGCCGAGGCATCCATCATCCACAATTCCAGTCACAATTCACAAGAATCCTTATTCCACCGAGAGTATTGGACAGATTTTAGTGAAACTTGCACGCTTAACTTATAGTCCCAGGCCTAAAGTTAAGATTTACCAGTAATCATATGGATAATTTATGAAACAGTTCACCTATTGTAAAGCTGTTATGAAGGGGAAATTATCCACAGAGACCAAAACCATTTAGAATTTTTCTACCAGGCTGTAAACATAATGTTTAGTTCTATAAAGCTGGACATTTTATCATGAGCCTGTACGAGCATTGACTCCCTTTTGGAATGAGTCTGAATATTTTCTGTAAGGGTCTGTAGGCACAGCAGTTTACATTTTTTTTTGTTAACTAAGTTAAAACTGGTTTTTAAAGGTGATGACATGATTGGCAGGAGTTTGCTGTTCACTGGAGAAGGTTAATTGCCGTTTTTGAAACAATGCGGTCCTTACCATTATAGTGACTCAACCAGTGTGAGGGTTCCTGAATTCATAGACTTGTTCCATGGAATTAATGTTATGTAACTAAAAGACTCATGTAAATTGCCTGTGCCCCAGACTGCCCACATTTAGCACAAATGATCAGGTGTGTAAACCTGGCTGACAGGTATTGATGTTCCGTTACACTGCAGGCGTGACCCTGAGAATCCCTTCTGCCTGTTTTTGCCATTGGGAGCCACCAGAGCTCAAATTGATCAGTGGTGACAGTGGTGACACAGGCTTGAGGCTGGGACGTGGGAGAGTGAAGATGGCCTCGTTTGAGGCTAATCATCCATTTGATAGCCACAGCTCACACATTAACATTACCCTGCACCGTCGCTCAGCAGCTCCCTAACATATGGTATACACGCCTGGTTTACTGTGGAATGATTCCTGCTTCTGCCAGAATGTGGATTTTCTGTCTCACGTGACAACTAATTTTAGAAAGTTTCATTAAATGTAGGTGTCGGTGTGGAGGTGTGGAGACAGAGGAGCTTAAAGGCATATCAGATTTCAGCTGTAAGCTCTCCCGAAGGCTCCCCGCTCATCAACCTTCTGGAGGTTATCTGCTGTTCACAGCTACAGATAGCACAGATAAAAATAGCCACTCATTTCCCCTGTGTACACCCAAAGTTTCTCAATCAATCAGCCTATAAATATTGGATTTATACATTTACTGTAAGTTCTACAGAGGCAGAACTGCACACCTATCCTCAAAAGACTCTGTTGCATCCATTTTCCACGCTGGCTTTGTAGTTCCCTTTAATTGTTTGTTTTTCACTTTGTTGTTCAAATTTATGCCATTATATTCTATGGCACTTTGAACATGAGAGTAATTGAATTTTTTTTCAGGGCACATGAAAGACAGAAATGCAAGAATACAGAGAATATAAATACTTAATCAAAAAGAAGGCTGAAGTGGCCAAATCAGAATTGCAAACAAGGTTGGTCACATTAGCTTGTATGCCAAATAGCAGCAAATCCATCACGTCCTTGTTGGTTACTTGTGATGGCTGCTCCTCTCCATAAATTCAGAATTTCACATTCTCCCTACACATGAGTGACAGTAAATAAATGAGAGTCAGATGCTTCTCTACCGAGCACAACTGGCTGCTGTACGGTTTGATGAGTGCGACGATGATGTGAAAGCTGAGGCTATAGCTGTCACAGTCACCTCAGGGAGATTTTTGAACTTGTTAAATGAACCTTGTCATCGAGGAATGACATTTATAAACAGCCAATAGATAGCAGCAAATGCTGGAAGTTTTGAAAATAAAACATTTATTTATTTTTTTTTACTTCCAAAGTTATCAGTATGTGCTTTTACTGACTTTAACCTACCTGCCTGTGTTGCCTAAATCTGGACATGAACCCTGGTCTGCTGTGTGATACACCCACTGGCCACCCCAACAACCTCCTGCAAACTAAAGTGCTGTATATAAAAGATGAACATAGCCACCATGGTGCCACCCATTTGACTTTAATTGCTCGTTTGTTCTGTAATAACAACTATGTGGAGGTTTTTTTTTTATTTTTTATACACGATCCTTTTGGATACAGTAGCTAGGGGTGTGGCCACCTTCACTGACAGGTGGTAGACACAGGGGGCTGTAATCTCATATTGAGGTTACTAAGCCAGATCTCTTCAGGTGTTTGTTTTTCTTTCTATTGGTGCATACTGGAACATTTTAATGGAATTATCAGACTAAAAATATGACTTACTGTGTGGTACGGTCCACCCAAGAAGTTTGAGCAGTTTTGGTGAATGAAATTCTACTATTTTATTATTGTTTTACTAATTAGCAGATATGCTCCTGTGCTTGCACCCATACTGTTTATTACTGCACATTGCTTGCTCATAGCTCATAATCTACCAATAACCTTAACCAGTGGAATATTCACAAATCAGGCAGGTATGTAACAGTTATTTGAATCATTTTGGTTACAGCTTTTGCATTATTTTGTCCTGTTGCTGTGATATTCATGTATCAACAACACTTGTGTATCTCCCATTTGCAGGTAGAGGAGGCCCTGAGTGAGGTGGATTTTCAGTTGAAGTTGGATCTTCATTTTACCGACAATGAGCAACAGTAAGAACAAATTTGGAAATGTTTTTGTGTGTGTTTGAGGTAGAGAGGGAGAGGATGCACGACCTTCCCATTTGGCTTTTATGTCTTTTGGCTCCTAGGCATCACTTTAAGCCCCTGATCACGACTTCTGGGCATATGATCTGTGATTACAGGGATTATACTGTTTGCTTGGGACAAATAAAAGAAGAAAAAGAAATGTTTAGGTTGCATCAACTTGAAACTTTTAGTATCAGCAAAAAAAATCACTTCCACTTAATTGATCTGTACTCCCTGGCCTTTATTTGTTATTTAATTTTTATTGCCAGTGCAGAAATGTAACAAAGTGTTCTACATTTAAACAATTACTTAGACAAGTTTAAGAAATTTGTAATATGGGCTACTTTTTATTTTTGTCATGCAAATTCTTCGTTCTGAGTTGTAATTCTTATGATTTAAAAGCATATATAAGAATTCATTTTTACTTACATTTCACTTGCTTCACTGTTTAAGTTAGCAGTTACTTTACAAATTAAAATCTATATACATTGTTGCTTTGTCATAGATTAAATACTAAAGGATGACTAAAGAGGCAGTTTTGCACTCAAAGAGTTGCTCTTTTTTTTTTTTTTTTTAAATTCTCTCAGGTTGACTGATATATCGACTGTCCCCTTGATCAGCAGTCGTACCCTGAGTCTCCACTTCCACCCTCGAAGAGGCCTCCACCACCACGTCCCTGTCATGTTTGACTATTTCCACCTGTCAGTCATTTCCGTCTCCATACACGCTTCACTGGTTGCCTTACATCAGCCGCTACTCAGGTAGGAGCGTTTCACATCCAGCAGACCTTGAATTTTCACAAAGCACAAATTTGTATCAGATCCCAGGGACCCACTGACAAACTTCATTAACTATCAGTGAACTCATGTAAAACTATTTCTAACCATGAGGACAAATAACTACTCTTTCCACTGCAAAAAATATTAAAAAAATAAATTTGCTACCTAATTTTGACAAACCCTACTTTGAGTCATAGCTGTCAAAAGATGCCATCTTTGCTTGTATTAGACAACAGATGGAACCATTAAATTCCCCGGTGCTTGTTTGCTTTGGGGGAACTAAAGGAGAACAAAAGAAAGAAAATAATAATTTGAATTCAATTCAATTCAATTTTATTTATATAGCGCCAAATCACAACAAACAGTCGCCTCAAGGCGCTTTGTATTGTGGGTAAAGACCCTACAATAACACAGAGAAAACCCAACAGTCAAAACGACCCCCTATGAGCAAGCACTTGGCGACGGTGGGAAGGAAAAACTCCCTTTTAACAGGAAGAAACCTCCAGCAGAACCAGGCTCAGGGAGGGGCAGTCATCTGCTGCGACCGGTTGGGGCTGAGTGGAGAGAGACAGGACAAATGAAGGGTCAGGGTTACCAGCTGTGACATTGCCTTCACTTTTCTACCTGAAAGCTACACCCACTTAGCTTACATCATCTCAAACCACATTTTTCATTTTTAGCTGACCAATAAAATGACGTGTTTCCCGTATAACATTGTCTGCTGGCTGATGCAGGCTACAAACACCACCAAATTTATAAAAGAACAAAGTTGTAATCCTAAACATCCAATCATTAAATGCATCCAGGTCTAGCTTTCACACGGTGGGCAAACACTATGTAGTGGATGTAGTAATCCCAAGTTGTGCTTTTATATAACCTGTAACAGTTTGGATCTAGTATAATAATGAGCTTCTTGGCCTGGAAGTAATGCTTGGTAAGGTAGCTAGCGGAACATGCTAATGATTACACCTTTCATGACTTACAATGTCAGCGTTCCTTTTAGATTTGCTAAGACTAAATCAAGACACCACCCTTGATAGTCAGTGAATGCTTGCTCTAACTCTGAAATCTCAACATGTAATAAATCTAAAGGATGACAGCTGGCTGTCAGCCTAGTTTATGTTCTAAGCTATGGCTTTGAATACTGTTTAGAAAAGGGGTTAAAAGAAAGGTCAACCATCTGCAGTGAGGGTGTTTTAGAGTGAAAATTTTAACTGCAATTGAATCCATACAATCAAGAAAATGAGAATCTGGCACATCTTCTGCATTTGCTAGTGTATCTCTCGGGGAGTTGAATGGGTAGTTTTCCAAACACTTATCTGATGAATTCAGCCATCGGTATCATAGTCAGTGTTCAGACCTGCATTACATAGATTACTGCAGCACTTGACTGATTGAAACAGAACAGCTCTTATCTCTCAGCTTATGTCTTCCGTCAGAGTCACATACAGTACAGCATATACAGCACACACACCCACGCATGCTCATGCTTTGCCCCTGCTGTGTCCTCCCTGTTCTCTCTCCAGCTTTGCCCGTACAGGGAAGGGCTCCTGGCTGGGAAAGGGCTCACCAGAGAGCACGAGTGACCCATCTGCCATGTCTGTAGAGAACCTCGTGTTCGGAGCTGGCTACTGCAAGCCTGTCATTTCTGAGGTATGTTAACCTTTAGCGGTTCAGCTCCTTTTAAATAGAATGTCACACAAAGTCAAAGTCCATTTTGTCTCACAAAGCTGG
This sequence comes from Pterophyllum scalare, assembly GCA_024447675.2. Taxonomy (NCBI): domain Eukaryota; kingdom Metazoa; phylum Chordata; class Actinopteri; order Cichliformes; family Cichlidae; genus Pterophyllum; species Pterophyllum scalare. Next base: position 209,280 of record JAMQGT020014160.1, read on the forward strand.
AAACAAATGTCCCCCTTTGAGCTGGTTGTTCTCTTCGTTTTGTGAGCAAGCAGCTAAATGCCGAGCGATGACGTAAACGGGAAGGTTTAGGACACAGGCCGACAGATTTAGCTGGGATTTGTTTGGGCATGTCATCCAGAAGCAGCGGGATTTTGAGCTGGGAAGAGAGTCATCCTGATTTAGATTACAGATTCTAGACCTGCCTGTCCCTCAGAATCAGTCATTTGTTGGGGCTGTGTGGAATCTTGGAGGCTTAAAAAAACAGAGGCCAACGTGGTGATTATCACCGTGTGATGCTGTGGCGTTTTTCATACTATCTGTTGAAACCACTTGCCCAGGCTTGTAGACTCCGGGCTTCACATCTGGAATTGATAGGAGCTCCCCCTGGAAATGATGGTGTTGTCTCTCCTGCCTTTGGCTTATTTATTCTTTATTTAAGATGCACAGTGACCAAAATAATAATCCATAATTATTATTCACAATTATATATAGCTTATCTATAGCAAAATTATTTTTATTGCCTTTTTAATTACCTAAGCATATAGTAAAAACAGCGGTATTCAGTCGTAGCAGGTGACAAAATCCACTGTGACTCATAGTAGTTATTGTGACTCAAGAAGTTCTTTCTTTACTTTTGCAATTAGCCTTGATTCTATGGCTGTGCAGTTAGCCGTCTTTCTGTGGCAGCGAATGCAATTAAGTTAACAAGTCCTACAGCCCACAGATGGCCAAGATAGAAGTCAGTGATTACAATCTGCAGCCACAGAGACACAACTAGTGTACAGCAGGGGTGTCAAATGTATGGGAAGCAGGGCAGAAGCAGCCCCATCAAAGGGTCTAGTGCGGTGACGTGATGATTTTGCAAAATTTGAAAAGATGTCATTAAAAATGAGTGTGGTGCTTTCATCATCTTGACGATTTCTATATTCCCAAAAGACGCCGTCTGAAACGATTTTGTGCATTTGTGGATCCACTGTGTAGATAGCTGTACACCTGTAATGACAGGAGACTGACTGAAAGTGGACAAACTGAGACTCAGTGCCACTCATTTTTCTTCAGAACATGTCTAGTTGCAGCTCATCTGTTTTTATAAACAGATGGTTTGTTATATTACAACCACATTTAGATGAACTTCTGAACACCAGAAGAAAGGAAAATATCTTATATTTTAATATGTTACAATGCAATGATTCGACTTCTCTGACCCAAGCAACAACCTCCATGCATGGAAAATAGTTTTAATCACATAGATTTTTTTTTTTTATCTTCTCTTATGTCTAGTCTCCAAATAAGGAGACATACTGTAGTAACACAGTCTCTCTGTGTCACATGTATTAGTGATGTATATTTATTTTTTGGGCTGCTGTTCCTTATTAATTTTAGTAAATATACTGACATAAGGTATGTAAAGTTGTAAAGCGGCATTTTTTTCCCCCAGCGTTTTATAACATGCATCTCTCAGGTCTCCGCGGACGTCACAGTCTGCATAGTAAATCCTAATGAGCTCCCAGACCCCCACCCCACCTTGCCACTCCTCCTCCCTGTTTTTATTCCCACCCCTGACTGGGCACTTTAATAAGCTCAGCGTTTAGCCAAGCAGGGGGGTTCTGTTTGATCACAGTAATGAGTTCTGCTCACAAGCGCCACGTACCACATTGCTGCAGGTGAAATCTGCACACAGCGCTGACGACTCGTTCACCTTTATTTATTTACAGCTTTTTACCTGCGGCTACACATGTGCCATTTCCTCCAAGTGTTGTGCTACTGCTGTTATTTCTGGGGAAAAAAATCATATTATTTATGTCTAATGGTGTATATACATATACAGTACCAGTCAAAGGTTTGCACTCTCATGCAGTCTTACTATTAAGCTACATGCTCACTGGTGATTTGCAGCAGTATATGTTAATCCTAGTACAAGGTGATACTTTTCAAGTAGTTTTGATACTTTTTGGTGTTTCTAACTAAAACTAAACATAAAACTGAAAAGAACACTGAAATGAAGTAAAATTAAAACTCTGCCTGTCCAAATACCTTCAGAATGCCACAGGCTTCCATAGTAAATTAAAAAAAAAAATGCAGCAAACAAAAGCAGATATCCACATGAGTTGAACTTGCAGATTCTCACCATTGTCAGTGCGGGGAGAAACTATGGTTTTAGGATAATGACTAGTTCATAGCAAAAACAGCTATTTTTCAGTTCCCAGCGGGCTTCTATAAAACTAAAGAGAATTATGAAAGCAAACATACAGATGTTCCTTCCTGGTTTGGGTATACTCCACTGCAGCAATTACAGAGTGTGCACAGGTATGATGATAGGGCCGGCAACTTTACTAGCTCGAGGGAAATTACAGTACATCCTCAGATATTCAGACATCACATGTCTTGTGGAGCTCTGAGCCCCAGTGGTGCTACCAAACATCTCAGTCATGGGAAGAACTCTGCTGGTGGGTATTTGGGGTCAGGGACCGGGGATGATGGTGATGACTCATGTCTACAGCGATAGGTTTTTTGGGATAAAGACCACTAACTCTTCAAGAAGATAAGTGGAAGATGCAGTCATGGTTTCAAGGCTTTGGTGATTTATAATTGGTTGCACAGTGGCAACACACACTCTAAACTACTTTGGTGAAGCACAGCTAATGCCTGTCCTTCATTCTTAGAGAGCCATCTGCTGGAAGAAAGGTCCATATTACAACTCATATTTCGATAGCTGATCAAAAAGCAGAGGGTTGCACTTGAGCTGCAGGAGTCCTTTGTCTTGTTATCTCTGTTTTTGCACTGGTTCCTTATCAAGCAGATTTCCACCAACATTTAGGCATACACACATCTGTACATTTAAGAAAACAAACCCCTCAGTGTTAAATGGCCTAACAGGCTGATGGGTGAGCCACAGCAGACACTGTCACAGGTAACTTGTTTCTATTTTACTTGATGACACTCTTTAAATACAGTTTCACTTTCTTCCTTCTGGATCATGGTTTATATTCACAAAGTACAAAATAACATGGTATAAAAATAGCTTTGCTACACCAGCCGCCACTCAGATTAACTAATCATAGTGCTTACATGATGTGGAAGCAATTTGGGCACTTTTTTTTCCTTTTCTTTTTCTTTTTTTCTTTTTTTTGACGTTTGAGGAAGGATGACTCCCCTACTGAAAACCACATCCACCTGCAGGCACAAGAAAAGAAACCTGAATCTGGAAGTTTGATTTTGAGGTTGAAAAATATTATATTAAGCATATTTATGTACTATGTTAAACACACTGTTGCATAGATTTTATATAGACTATTGCCCAAACAGTTCCTTGGTTCTTGGTTGAAGTTCCTGCACTTGCAACCTTTTAAAGGCTCTAAAGGGATGTTATCCATCTGCCTGTGCCACATTAATGTATTGATCTGCTTTTGCAGCTCGCAGCAAGCTGTGTTTAAGGCCTATTTGTTTCATTGTATCAGATCTTCCGAGCAATTATTGTGACTTTGTCAGTGCAGAAGTAAGCTTCTATTACCAAGAGGTCAGAGCAACAAACCTTCACAACTGCCAGAGTGGAGCCTCTTAAGTTCAAGTATGTGTACATGTTTGTCATTAAAAGAGGACAACGGGTGACCTACACAGTAGCTGACATTTCCTCTGTGTCTCCTTCTCCTCAGGGAAGCTTTTATGTGCCCAGTGAAAACTGCCTGCAGAGAGCTCATACGTGGCACCGGCGGCTCTGTCGCCTCCTGTTGGTGGCACACAGAGGCCTGTATGCATACTACACAGCGCTCATGAAGGAGATCCCACAGCTCCAGCAGATTTCTCTGGAATCAGGTGGTGCATATAGACAGTCTTGAACATATTGCCTCATTGAATCAACTTGAGGTGACTGTTGTTGTGATTTAGTGCTGTACAAATCAAACTGAATTGGATTGAAAGGCTGATGATGTCTGAAATTCCAGAATTGGGGAATTTTAATAGGCTAGTGACCACTTTTTTTTTTGACAGTGTAAATTATAGATATGATTGCCACAGTAGCAGAGGTAAAAAAAAAAAAAAAAGCATTCTTTTTATTTACTTATCATAAAGTAATGTAAAATCACTCCTATATAAGCAGAGGATTACCATTCAAGAGTTTACTTGTACAACTACTACTACATTACTACTTTAAGATATTTTTAGTAATTAGTAATTGTTATGTATACTTTCTCCTTTCAGATTATTGTTAAATAGAATTTAATAATAAAATATTGACTCTGATACAGTGAGTTAGAAGTGACATACTATATTAAACATCATATTTTAAAAGCCTGCGACAGGCTGGTGACCTGTACAGGGTGTACCCTGCCTCTTGCCCCATGATAGCTGGGATAGGCTCCAGCCCACCCGCGACCCTGAACAGGATACGCGGAACAGAATGGATGGATGGATGGATATTTTAAAAGCCTGTCCTATGCTGATAGGAACCATACCCTTTAACTTTAATTATGTATATATGTAGTGGAGTACAAGCATCTTTTGGTTAATTACAAGAACCTCAAATTTTGCTGAATACAATTGAATCATATGACCTTTAGCAGTGAATTTAATCATTCCCATATTCGTCCTTTTATATTTTAGATCTTAGCTCTGCAAGAATTTAAGAATTGAATAATTTAAAGGGGACTTAAAATGAAAATTTCCAGCACTTTCCTTTTTTTTTTCTTTTTTTTTACTTCTTGGATTCTGTTAGAGTAGCTCTGCATGATTCACAGTTCAATATGATCTTTATTTATACTGGAGCTTGATGCAGGCCCTCAGGTATTCAGTGAAACAAGCCATTATAGTTCCCTTCACTTCAGCTTCAGACCACATTACGTGTAGCCACTCTCACTGACAAGATATAGAGACAAAATCAGTTAAAAAATGTCTAATGTGGAGCATTTAGAGCAGCATGAAGCTTCAATTTTTGGCTTAGGGAAGGGGGGGGGGTGCTGATTTTCAAAATGTATGTTTAACTTTCTGTCATAGCGTAATGAACCTTCCCACTGAGCTCCATAAATATCTTTCTTCCCACAGAGGTGCTGCCTGTAGATGAAACTCTAAATCAGCTGACAATAGAGCTACAGGTAAGTTCAGTATTTTAGTTTATTTTTAGAAAAACAAATGCTGTCAGTCAAGTTAATCTATAATGATATTATTGTATGTGCATTATTGACGTAGTATCAATGTTTAATTCAATACGCAGCACACACATCGATGATGACACAAACACCGGCTTGTTCTAGACGTCTGTGTGAGAACACACTACTGTTTATAGATTCTAACCAACACACTCTCTCATTCTCACTTTTAGGTTTTATTATCTTTGCTAGCTCAGCGTACCTGCTGTCTTTTAGTAGTTTCTATTCTAAACACACACACACACACACACACACACACACACACACACACACACACACACATCACACACACACACACACACACACACACACACACACACACACACACACACACACACACACACACACAACACACAACAGGATTCTTTGGCAAAAACAGATTCATATAATAAAAGCTGAAAAATAGGTGCAAGCGTTGTGAGCCAGCCCTCATTCCTTTAGATTTTCCCTCCAAGGAATCAGACTTTAAAATGCCGATGAGCAACAGTTCTCCAGGCTTTCTGGAGGTCTTTCAAAGATTTTCTTTGGACATTGGGTGCACTCACTAATTTTTAGTCCAGTCCTTATTCCTGACCATTGTCAGAGGAATGTTTTATTTAGCCTCAGAAATGGTCTCAGTGGAAGGGCAGCTGTCAAGAAGCCATACTTCATGGCTGAAGTATGCTAAATTACATGAGAACTGGACTAAGATACAGTGGCAACAGGTCTTATGGAGTGATGACTCCAAATTTTTGGTTCAAATCATCACCAGTATGTGCAGAGGAGGTCATTGAGAGAAGTACAACATAATATGCAGCCATCTGTAACAGGCTCGGGTTTGGAGCTACATTTCAGCCATTTCAGGTTTTTGGGATCTTGTCAAAATTGATGGAATTATGAACATAGAAAAGTACCATCAGATGTTGATCCACCGTGATATGACAACTGGAAAATGTCCGATTGACAATGACTTCATTTTTGAGCATCACAATGATCCCAAACACACTGCCAGCGCAGTAAAAGCATACCTGGGTAGAAAAACACACTATCAGTCATGGATTGGCCTCCCCAGAGCCCGGACCTATTGAAGCAGTGTGTGATCATCTTGACAGATAACAGAACAAAAGGCAGCCAACATCCAAAGAAGAGCTTTGAATGTCCTTCAAGAAGCCTGGAGAACTATTCCTGAAAACTACTTAAAGAAATGACAAGACTGCTGCCTCAGAGGGTTGAGGCTGTGTTGAAGAATAAAGATGGTCACACCAAATATCGACTTTCCCGTTTCATGTCCTGAGCTTTATATTTAGATGTTGTTGCTCTTGTGACTGTTAGTTTTCTCTTCCTTATGTTTTTGAATGTTGCTTGTTTTCTTTGTGCCTTTTGTGTTACCCCTGTTTGTGGGGACTTATTCTAGTTACAATTCTATTATTGTGTTATTTTAGCTTAAAATAAACTTTGTTCTTCTGATGGGGTTCACCTGTTATTATCCCTCTCCATGTCGCATGCATTTAGTTGGTTTATTTCGAATTACTTTGTCAGGTTGTTGTCTGATCTCCCTCCCATTTAATCTCCTTTCTGTTTGATTCTTATCTACTTTTCTTTCTCTGTTTGGTTTTAATTTCCAGTTTTTACTGCTTTTAATCTCTAGCTTGAACACAGATTACCCTTGAATGTGCATTAATATGTGAGTTAATCAGAATATGTTGGGCCATTTAATAAAATGTGTTCACAAGCTCTAAGCTTTTCAGCATAATGAAGCTATTAAATGATACCAATAAAAATGGTTGCGAATAGTGTTTCGCAGAGCAGCTGCCAGCCAGTCAATCTAAGGGTCTGACAATTCCTTACTGTGTAGGCCAACTGCCGCTCCATACTTTGACAGAATTTTCATATTATTAATCCACCCACAATCACTTTTGAGTCAAACAGATTGTAGATACTGTTTTGTTTATAGGTATAAATATGTGAGCAGGACAACCACGGATCCCTGGACTTGTGGATGCTGCATTCTGGGAGTTCTGTGAAATGTAAAGCTTTCAGCTTAATATTACATGACTGTATTTTTCTTTTCAGCTGCAAGAAGGCCATGAGAAGGTAGCTGAGCAGATCAGCAGGGACGTAAGCCAGCTCTGCTTCCAGCTGGCTGCTCTGTGGAGTTGCTTCCTGGAGGCTGCTGTGCTCAACCCCCACATCCTGTCCTATCTGGCCCAGGAGCACCACACGCTCAGGGTGAGAGTCCAGCTCCATCAAAGGCAGGCTTATACAATGCTCAGACGTCATCATTTGCCTCTCTGAGGTACTGCGCCTTTATTAGGGCCCAGTGCTGATATGTTTAAATATAGTGATTTTGATTCTCAGCACCCACACCAAAATGCAAAAATACCACAGAACAATAAAAAAGGTTTCATAAGCACTGACATTTTATCTCTGGAAGCAGGTCCTCAAGGCATGTTGTCACCAGTTTTCTTAAAGTAACGTTGTACTGAACAAACTCTCTGAGACAACAGTAAAAATAACCTCTATGTTGATGAGGAAAAATATATGTGAGTTATGAGCATTTAAGCATAAATAACTGTTACGCACTATAAAAGCACTGATGATTAATTGTAAAAGTCCCAGTGATTATGTCCAGTTTTTGATCAAACTAAATGTTGCCTTCTTGATTCACACATCACAAATTCCCAGATTAGGTGTACAGTTAACGAAGAAGAAAGGAACTCTGCACACCTGTGAAAAATTAAGTACACCCTTACTTACAGCCAGGTGCAGCTACTCAAGTGAGCTTGATTAACCGATCATTACAAAGAGGATTGACCTCTATAAAAGCAGATGTTTTACAGTCTGCTGGTCTGGAGCATTCAGGTGCACAATGCCACACTATTCCCAGGAGTGGACATCCCAGCAAATTCACTTCAAGGTCACCCTGAACAAAGAAAGTCACTGAAACAGACTAGACCTACTTTGTTTTTCAGCTGCTCCCTTTAGGGGTTGTCACAGTGGCTCATCTTCCTTGATCTCACCCTAACTCTAGCATCCTCTTCTGTCACACCAACGCTCTGCATGTCCTTCACTACATCTATGAATCTCCTCTGAGGTCTTCATATTTTCCTCCTGCCTGGCAGCTCCATATGCCTCTTCTCTACTTCTCAGGCATCCCCTCGTTCTCCAGAATTGTGGTAAACAGTCTGGTCAGAAAGTCCACTGCCCTCTCCCCTAGACATCTCCATATCTACACAGGTATGCAGTCTGGACCAAGCGGTTTATCAGTCTTTATCCTCTTCATAGCTGTGCTCACTTCCTGTGCACTTCCTGATTCACTAGCTTTTCTCTATCCAGCCTCCTCTCACTATCATTTTCAACATTCATCAGATCCTCAAAGTACTCCTTCCATCTTCTCAGCACACTCTCTTCACTTGTTAGTACATTTCCATTTCTTTAAACCTTAATTTCCTTAATCACTCTAACCTGCTGCACATCCTTTCCAGCTCGATCTCTCTGCCTAGCTAATCGGCACGAGTCCTTTTTCCCCTTCCTTAGTGTCACCGCCAAGTCTTCTTGTCCTCGTTGCTCTGTCCAGAGGATATAACCAAACACCTTGGCATTTTCCCTCAGCACTACAGCTGTCATCTGACAACTCTTTCCTACCACCCAGAGCCTGGCTCAACTCCTCCAATTCTTCCTTCTTCAACTTCCACCATTGAATCCCTGCATCTGCCTTCATCCGATGCTGCCTAACTATATTCTCCCCTGCCATCACCTTGCAGTCTTCTATCTCTTTCAGACTGCAGACAGCACAGACTGCCTGGAGAAAACCAAAAACAGCACATGAGCACAAACACCTTATACCAACTGTCAAGCATGGTGGTGGAGGGGTGATGATTTGGCCTTGTTTTACAGCCACAGTATATGGGCACCTTGCAATCATTGAGTATAACTCCTCCGTATACCAAGTAATATTCTAGAGTCAGATGTGAGGGCATCTGTCTGATAGCTAAAGCTTGGCCTAAGATGGGTCATGCAACAGGACAATGATCCCAAACACACCAGCAAATCAACAACAGGATGGCTAAAAAAGAAAAGAATCAAGGCGTTGCAGTGGCCCAGTTGAAGTCAGACCTCAAACCAATTGAAATTCTATTCATTGAGGTCCGTGGGGGGAATACCTGTAAACCTCAATGAACTAATGTAATACCGTTAAGAAGAGTGGGCCAAAAAATTCCTCCACAATGATGTTAGAGACTGATAAGGTCATGGAGAAAATGATTATTTCAATTTATTGCTGCTTAAGGTGACTCTACAAGCTGTTGAATCATGGAGTGTACTTAGTTTTTCACAGGACTACATAAAGCCTTGTGAAAACTTTATTTTTCACAAGCCTATACACATGGTCAGCATGCTATAGTATCTATAACCTTGGTGTTGCTGGTATAGATGGTTGGAAATACATTTGACCCCATGACATCCAGGTCTATTCAGTCAAGGCAGCTCAATATGGCCCCATAATTATTTTAAATGTCAGTGGTTTAATATGAGCATCCTGTATTGCAACTGTATATATTCAGTTTCATTTACATTGTACAGTTCAGAACTGCAGTTATCTGTATTCTAAACAGCTCTCTAAATATTCAGTGAGCGAAACCTCAATGACCAGACAATTCTGTATGAGCAAGCACTCGGTGAAGAGTCCTCTGGCAGAACCTGTGTCAAGGAGGGGCACTCATCTCCCATGATCAGTGGGGGGGGGGTGAAATGAAAGTGATATAGAAAAGAGAAGTGTAAAAGCTTCCTGTGTATCTTACTGAGTATGTGTAAAATCAGAGAGGTTTAAATGATGTAACATCATATCATGAATCCCTGGTCAGTCATGTCATAGAGTTGTCTTTTGTTCCACATGCATAATTTACCCTCTTGTTAAATATTGAATACACTAATCTCATATATTCATTGGCATGGAATAGTAATTTTGAAGTACAATATGCTATGTTTAAAATGCATTAAACCTGTTGGCATTAATGCAACAGACCTGCTGCTCCCTGTCTGAGTCAGATCATTCATAGCTTTTATTTTGCTATTAACTGAGACATTAGAACAGAGAAAGCTATAATTCAATTCAATTCAATTCAATTTTATGTATATAGTGCCAAATCACAACAAACAGTCACCTCAAGGCACTTTGTATTGTGGGTAAAGACCCTACAATAACACAGAGAAAACCCAACAGTCAAAATGACTCCCTATGAGCAAGCACTTGGCAGCAGTGGGAAGGAAAAACTCCCTTTTAACAGGAAGAAACCTCCTGCAGAACCAGGCTCAGGGAGGGGCAGTCATCTGCTGCGACCGGTTGGGGCTGAGGGGAGAGAGACAGGACAAAAGACATGCTGTGGAAGAGAGTCAGAGATTAATAATAATGATTAAATACAGAGTGAAGTATAAACAAGTAAATAAGTTGAATGAGAAGAAACAGTGCATTATGGAACCTCCCCCCTCAGCAGCCTAGGCCTATAGCAGCATAACTAAGGGGTGGTTCAGGGTCATCTGATCCAGCCCTAACTATAAGCTTGATCAAAAAGGAAAGTTTTAAGCCTAATCTTAAAAATAGAGAGGGTGTCTGTCTCCCAAATCCAAGCTGGAAGCTGGTTCCACAGACGAGGGGCCTGAAAGCTGAAGGCTCTGCCTCCCATTCTACTTTTAGGTATCCTAGGAACCACAAGTAAGCCAGCAGTCTGAGAACGAAGTGCTCTATTGGGGTGATATGAAACTATAAGGTCTTTGAGATAAGATGGGGCCTGATTATTCAAGACCTTGTATGTTAGGAGAATGATTTTAAATTCTATTCTAGATTTAACAGGGAGCCAATGAAGAGAAGCCAATATGGGAGAAATATGCTCTCTCTTTCTAGTCCTAGTTCTTTCTAAAGATGCCACTGATGACGTGTGAGCTTTGAGTGTTTCAAAAGGAATTATTGAAATTATAAAGGCCATTCTAGACCTCCATAGATTAAAACTAGCTGAGCAAGCTATAATTTTCACTTTGGTTTCTATTAAGTCACAGAGCTGTTTAGTATGAAAATGTGCTACACAGTGGAGTAGCTCTCAAAGCTCTGTTTCGTCTCAGTTGTCTGAAAATGAAAATGAACATGCTTGCTTTAGTGTTAGATTACCTCAAGGGGATACTGCTGGGCTTCCACTGCAACAGTACAGTTAGGAGTTCAATTAACACTTATTCTTTAATTATTGTTGGGTAGGAAATACACCAGAAACTGTGTTCCTGGTGATTTAGCTGTCATGGTGGCTGCATCTTGAGGATGACACATTTCTAAATAGGGATTAGAAGAAGTGATTTTCTCTTAGACATTTTATGAGCTAATGTTATCAACCTCTTAATATCTACCCAGTCATTTGTGTCTCTTTAGGGGAAGGGTTAAGGTTAAGTTCACCTGTGTCAATTTATATGGAATATTTAATATTTTGACACACCCAAATAGACAAAGTAAGTGTTTCTTTTTTTATCACTATAATGTAAACTAAATCTAACTCTACCTATAAGTGTTTTTCAGTGAATATTAACTTAAAATTTAGGCTTTCCTCAAAAGTTAAAATTTGTTTTGCATGTCTCTGGAAATACAAGGTCAGGAGGTTCTCTGAGGCGTACTTTTTCACCGAGCATCCCAAAAGGATATCTCTGACATTTCAAGAGGAATTGTAAGTACCGACCCTGTCAGAACGGTAATTCTCTGAGTGGAAAGAAGTATATTATTTAATATCTAATTCTCCTGATTTAGAATTAACAGACATGGCCAGATAGCTGCAGAAGTACGGAGCTCAGACTACTTGACCAAGATGCCTCCTTTACCTGTTGAGTGCCTGGACATTGATGGAGACTGGAACAGCTTACCTATCATCTTTGAGGACAGATATGTGGAGTCTCCTCAAACAGGTACTACAAAATATAGAACTTTTGCTATCTGCTATTCACAGATCATTACTTATTGTCTCAAGACCAAAGTATTGCTCTACAAATTGAGTGCCTTTGTCTTTTCAGAGTACGTCTCGCATGTGCCAATACTTGCAATCGCTGATGAACAAACCAACTTAGATCTTGCTGTCACTCCTGTCAAGAGGATTCTTGAAAGCAGCCAAGGAGCCATATCACCAGCAATACCCGAGGATTCCCTGGATAGTGAATGCATGGAATTGCCCATGTATGCCTCACTCACAGCAGACCAGAGTAAGACCAACATCAGATGTACCCAGAACATCATTCCTACAGAGAACAGTGCTGAACTGTCTCTGACAGTGACAGAAAACTTGAAGGAACCAGCAGAAAAACACAGCCAAGATAAGGAGAGCTGTAGTTCAGAGCAGATGTACGTTGCAATTAAGCCATGTGATCCTTGTAGAGGAGAGGCACTCTTGGCTCCCTCCTCAAACTATAGTCCCCTCATTGATTCTGTTGACATTAGTGATAAGTCTCCTGTTCATCATATAACGGAAAATATTGCCCAACTTCTTGATGCCACAAACCCCAGCAATGCAATAGAGACTGAAAACACTGACATTGCCATGCCTTTAAATCACTCCATGGATGATGAGAGTGAAGATATCCTCCTGGCAGCCTACCTACTGCCTGTCCAGTTATACCTCTCTTCCCAGGTGATCTCAGAAAAGAGATGACTCACCGTGGAGGTTTGGTTGGCTCCAAGGTCATGAAGCGCTCGTCCTCTGTTATTTCAGACTCAGGTATCGAGAGTGAGCCCAGTTCTGTTGCATGGCCCGTGGAGGCCGCACTACGAAGGAAAACCCCATCTGGACTTTTCCAGCGAACGGGAGATTCCCCAACAAATAGTGTTACACCATCCAGTGCACCGCAGCTATCTGGAAGGCCTGCAGATGGAGAGCAATGGCAGCCTTCCAAGTGGAGGTATACAGGCCTCACTGACATCTATAAGTTCTTTGCCCTATGAGGAGGACCAGCATCAGAGGCAGCTCAGCAAGTTGACCAAGTCTGTATCTGCACCACAGATAAGTAGTCCAGAAGACACAGAGGAGGGCCCTACACTGCTCAACCAGGAAACAGATTGCAAGAGCTTAGTACGACACCAAGATTCCTGTAGGATAAACTGTTCTTTGAACAGCAACCTGGATTCTGAACAGTCAGAATTATCTCCATTAGATATGAGTTCATCATCAAATCCTGGCCATATTCTCAAGGAGAATATTGCCTCTGAAAAGTCAAACTTTCCACAGTACCTGTCAGAGACATACAGGATTAAGTCAGTGTCAAGTAGTGTGTCTGAAGTATTACTTTTACAAGAGTCTGTAGAAATCCCTCATGTCAAGCAAAGTGCTGTTATTGGCAGCCAGAGGGATAATATGAACCATCAAACACACATCAGTGAAGTAACCTCAATGAAAGATGTGCATGTTGTTGAATCGGAAACAGTGCCCTGCAGCTGTGGAAACAAACCATGTGTGCATGAAAGTGCAGCAGATCAGGAGAGGATTAACACTGGAGATGAGTGCCAAAGTTTCCATCAGACCCAGCTATTTGGGGCTGAGAAACATGAATGTCTGGATCCCTCACAGACACTTATAAAACCTTCATGCTTCAGTGATCTGCCCAGCAGTAACAGCACCACACAGAGGCCCAGTGACCTGTTGGGGCTGGCAAACAAAGATGTAGGATCGTCTGCTGATGTAAACGGTGTATCAAGCAGTGAGAAAGCGCCTTTGGACTGCCAGTCTAAGTCCTCCAAGATCCCTAACTCAGGGCTAGCCTTTGTGAACAAAAAGATGGTGGAGGTGGTGAACATGTCCGTCTCCTGTGCCCCAACCTGCCTGCCATTTTCATCTGTCCTGAGAGACTCTCCATCCATCAGTGGAATGTCCACTCGTCAGGCTACCTCGCCTATCACTCATCAGCCTCTGGGTTCCTTTGGTATCATCTCCTCATCTTCACTCAGTCCCCTGAACATGGATGAAGAGACGAATGAACGAATGCTAAAGTGAGTTTTTGTTTTTCCTGAACTTACTTTTAGCAAAGGACAGCATGTTCTGTAAGTTCCATTTTTTGTATTATCCTAGGTATCTCTTAAAAAGAAGGAAAAAAAAGTCCCAAAAATAAATTAATTTGTTCACAAACTTCTCCATGGTCTGCAAGTACACCAAAAGTGAACCTTACTTTTGTGCTGCAACTCAACACGAAAAAGATATTGATTTGAAACTGCAATTCACAACCAATTCACACAGTCTTATAAGATCTATAAGCCTTATAGAACTCCCCTTCCCTTTGGCATTTACCAAGCAGTAACCTCTTGGACTTATCAGCTAAGCCAGCTGGCCTAACCATGCTTGCTAGCTTACCTGATATGTCTCATTCAAATATGCTCATTTCTGGCTAAAAGTAAAATAGTTTTTCCCAAAGCTCGATATTCATAAGTTGGTAATATCCAAAAAAGCAGAACTACACAAAGAGGGATACACATCCAGAAGTCAGCGTATTTCCACTTTGTGAAGAGCTTAAACTTCTGAGGTCTAAGTTGCCATCACTGACAACACCAACCCTAATCCTAACCCTAACCAATCAGAAGATGTTATTTTTGTTTTTTATTAATTTATTCCCCAAAGTCTTCAATCAGGGAACAAAGAAAAAAAAATTAACTGACACACATCAAACACTATTCACATTTATTCCAACAAAATCTTCTTTACCTTTCTTCAGAATGTAGTCTTAGGGCCTCGACACACGGGGAGCGACGTCGCTCGCTCTCCATTTATTTCCTATGAAGCTTGTGCGATGAGGAGACAATCGCTTGCCCTCCTCCATCTAAGCGACCGGCGACATTCGTGCATGTGAAATTTCAAGCTCCCCGTGTGTCGAGGCCCTTAGGGTTGGATTAGGGTTAGGATTATGGTTACCACCTATGATGACCTAAACTTCAGAGGGTTAACTGGATCCTTCACAGAAATGCAGTAGGATCCCATGCCATTCAATACCCTTCCAAGTTTCCAGTTTAGGCAGAAGAAATGGCTGTAAGCCCCAAACTTGGTTACCATTTAAATTTCCTACTAAGGTGTTGACTTCTGTGAACGCTGACCTGTTGAGCCAAAGTATCTCTGCTTTGAGAATGTATTATAATGGCCCAGGTTTCACAAATGTTCTCAGTCCTTTGAGATCAATTCTGTCATGCTTTTTTAAAGTTCAAGGGCTGAGATGTTCATTGACATCACGTGAAATCCAGTATTAAGCTGAATTATCTGCACAACTATCAATTATCAATTAAATATGTACAATGTCCCTTGTACTGTAAAGCTTGGGACTTTTTTGGTTAACACCCATAAATGTTTTTCTCATCAAACACTGAAGCTGGAAAAAAGTTTTTTGACAAGATAACTTTATTAAGGAGTGGCTCTTGAGCTTTGATGTTTAGGCCATCATCAATGATAACCCTAACCCTAGCCCTATGCTATCTGAATCTCATTTTGGTCTTTTAAAAAGTTGCTCTCCTAGGTCTTGCCAATCAGGGGGCAAAGAAAGTAATCATTCTAGCTGACACATTAAAATCTGCATACATTTTTTCTGACTAGTTCTTCTTGCTTGTCTCCAAAACATAGAGCTTGAGGCTTGGGCTGAGGTCATCACTGATGATGACTTAGCTCTCAGATTGTTAAGGTGGACTGGATTTATGTTCAGGTTTCCTTTCTCAGTTGGGTGGCAATAAAAGAATATTTCTAAAATTTAGCCCCTCTTCTGAAAGGTTTTATCATAATCCACACCAACTGCAGGAAACAAAGCCAAAATGGGTTATGGGTTTTGGGAGACGGCTCTTGATATCTGGTGCAGTAGCTGGCAGTTACTCATACTTGGAAAGTCTACCATAACAAAATTAAGTGAGGACAAATTTGAAGCGAGGAAGTCAAAACGAGGTAAAATGCCTCCTGAATGTATTAAGTCACATCAAAGAGTACACAGACAAATCCGTCATGATTAGCTGGAAGTACAGGAACTTGAATCGGATTGGTTTTGACTTCTGCATGACTGTAATCTAGAACCTGGCAGGATGACAGAGTAAAAAAAAAAACTTTTGAGCAGCTTACTTGCGAGTCTGAGACTTCTGTTTAGAAATGTGGGCTTGCTCAGGAGTGGGCAGTGTGGGCTGCTGCTACCTATGAAAAATGAATGTAGGTTGTCCATTATATTGTGGCCCAAATAGAGAAAGCTGTAGGAGTGTTTCACTTTTTGAAAAAATAAAAGCAGGGGTGGGTAATTAATTTCCCCCAGGGGCCACATGAGAAACTGGGAGTGAGGGCCGTACAACTAAGCTTGTAAAGACATGAAGTTAATATTGAGCTGAACTTCTCAATATTCATTTTTATCTTGTTTTATAAGCTTACTGGTGCAGCCCTCCAGATAGTCCCATTTTCTCATGTGGCCCCTTGGGAAAATTAATTGCCCACCCCTGCTCTAAGGTCTACGTGCTCACCTATAACAACCCTAACCCCAGTCCCAACTCTAAAACTAGGCATTGAGAACATGTTTTATTTATATTCCATTCTCCCCAGTCTTGGAACAAAAAATTTAATATCATTCATAATATCATTCTGTCACACATCATAAACTCTTCACATTTTTCAAAAATTTTCTGTTTTGCCTTTCTCCAAAATATAAGGTTAGATTAGGGTTTGAACTCATGGTGACTGAGACCACAGAGAGGTAAACTCATAGAATATAACATCTATTTTTCTTTCACAATATCATTTATTTTCCTCCAGTTTCTACAAGGCCAAAGGGGAGCTGTTCAAAGAGTTGAGCTTCCAGGCCAGCTTGTACAGTGACCTTCCTTTCCTGGCATCAGATCTCCCCTACTTCCCTCCCGAAGAGGACGACGAGGAGTTTGATGATGGCATACACCTTGTAGTGTGTGTCCACGGGCTTGATGGTGAGGTTGCGCATTGTAAAATGTTCTGCTTCACTGCAGTCCATTTCCACCTCTGGATTCTACTGACACATCCATAACTTTCTGTACAGTCGTTTAAAAGATTTCCCATTAGCATTGTAAATGTCATAGAGTCTCAGAGAGTATGTCCTGCAACTTCAGATATCACACTGCACTGTATAGCCTGTGAATACTAATTCCATAAACTGCATTCCAGGTATCTTTTCAATGCTTATTGAACAGTCTTTATAAAAGCAGAGCTTAAAACTCTGTGTGTGTCTATTTCCTCTCCTGTTTCCAGGAAACAGTGCTGACCTTCGGCTGGTAAAGACTTTTATAGAGCTGGGACTGCCAGGATCCAGACTTGATTTCCTCATGTCTGAGAGGAACCAGGTATGTTTGATGGTGATGGGAGCAAAACTGTGAAAATGCTTTGAGGCAATTTGCAGAGCGCTGACAGCCTTGCTTTTCACCTCCAGGCTGACACGTTTGCAGATTTTGACACCATGACGGACAGGCTGCTGGATGAAATCATTCAGCACATCCAGCTGTACAATCTCACCATAGGCAGGATCAGGTCAGTAGGCCAGGTTTAACACTCTTCAGCATGAGCATGTTGACAAATCGTATTTCGAGTGATTATTAATACCCACCAGGTTGCTGGTGAACCACTTAGGGGTAGAGTTAGGGTTAAAATGCATTCAGGTCATATTCCAAACAACCCCGCTTTCAGAAACTAGGATATGTTACCTTTCAAGTGAAGTCCATTATAGTCATTTTGGTCCTGCATCTCGTTTGATATAAGATTTTCAGCTAACCCCAACCTTACATCTAACCTAAATACATTATATTGCCAAAGGTATTCACTCACCCATCCAAATCATTGAATTCAGGTGTTCCAGTCACTTCTATGGCCACAGGTGTATAAAACCAAGCACCTAGGCATGCAGACTGCTTCTACAAACATTTGTGAAAGAATGGGTCGCTCTCAGGAGCTCAGTGAATTCCAGTGTTTTCTAGTTGTGAAATTTTCTCAACTGTTAGTGGTATTATAACAAAGAAGAAGCAACTGGGAACAACAGCAACTCAGCCATGAACGGGTAGGCCACGTAAAGTGGCAGAGTTGACGGATGCTGAGGTGCGAAGTGCACAGATGTCACCAACTTTCTGGTGGTCTTCAGATTAGCTCAAGAAGAGTGCATAGAGAACTTCATGGAATGGGTTTCCATGGCTGAGCAGCTGTATTGAAGCCCTATATCACCAAGGGCAATGCAAAGCATCGGATGCAGTTGTGTAAAGCACGCCACCACTGGATTCACTGTGCAGTGGAGACATGTTCTCTGAAGTGACAAATCACACTTCTCCATCTCACAATCTGATGGACAAGTCTGGGTTTGGCGGTTGCCAGGAGAACTGTACCTGTATGACTGCATTGTGCCAAGTGTAAAGTTTGGTGGAGGGGGGATTATGGTGTGGGGTGTTCTTCAGGAGTTGGGCTCGACCCCGTAGTTCTAGTGAAAGGAACTCTTAATGCTTCAGCACACCAAGACATTTTGGACAATTTCATGCTACCAACTTTATGAGAACAGTTTGGGGACGGCCCATTCCTGTTCCAACATGACTGCACACCAGTGCACAGATCAAGATCCATAAATACATGGATGAGCGAGTTTGATGTGGAAGAACCTGACTGGCCGGCACAGAGTCCTGATCTCAACCTGATAGAACACCTTAGGGATAAATTACAAATGCACTTCTGGAAGAATGGTCACAAATGCCATTAAAAACACTCCTAAACCTTGTGGAAAGCCTTCCCAGAAGAATTGAAGCTGTTATAGCTGCAAAGGGTGGGCTGATGTCATATTAAACCCTCTGGATTAAGAATGGGATGCCACTCAAGTTCATATGCATGTAAAGTTAGCTGACTGGACCTACAGGGAAGGTCCTCTGGAGAGGTTCAGGCAAACCAGAAGAGAAAGAATCTAAGCAGCTTTCAGTCCAGTCAGCAGATGGCAGCAGAGGCTGTGCACTGATTCTTGTGCTCAGAATGGATGTCTTAACTTCTGAGAATGACGGCTTCATGATAATGTATAGACTCAGAATGGATAAATGGCACAAAATGGATGAAAAGCTCTTATCATACAGTGCCAATAAGCTTGTGACTTTCACATGATAGACTGCACTCCTTTATGCAGCACTGTGCTGCCTAGTTCCAATCAAATTAAGCTATTCATCTTCCCGCTTAATTGCCCTCAATGTGCCAATTTATTTCTTTGTGAGAGTTTCTGCCCAAGTTTCTTAACTCTTTTTATTGTGAAGTATTCTCCAGAGAGCAAGTATCAAAGACAAAAGCAATGGACTGCCACAACAGCATCTGGTTCTTTCCACATTATCTCTATATTTAGTTTGGGAGGAGACAGATGAGAAGGAGCAGGCGTGGAGATGAGGGATTGTGGGTAAAGCCGCAACAGTACAGTAATTTAACTAAGTGACAGAGATAGCTTGATGAATCTAATATTTCCCACTGCTGGGAAGACGCTATTAATTTGTGTGGTTTGTCCTCTGTGTTCGCATCAGTAAGTTGTCAATGCCTTTGAGAATGTTTAAACATATAACAAGTTAATGAATTTTTTGTAATCACTGCATGTTGCAGCAGGAATCTCCACATAGCTTCCGCTGCAACCAGTTCCTGCTTCCAGAGGACTCTATCAAAGCTATCGGGCAGTGTCGTAGGTCAGCAGCGTTGGAGGCACTGGTGTTTTTTGTTGTTGTTGTTTTTTTTTTTTTCAGCTGCCCACTCATGCTGCAAGTTCTTCTCTCTGAAAATTGTTTGTCTTCGGCCAACAGCTTCATTGGCCACTCTCTGGGGAACATCATCATCCGCTCGGTGCTGACGAGGCCTCGCTTCCGCTGCTATTTGCCCAAACTGCACACTTTCCTCTCGCTGTCGGGTCCACACTTGGGAACGCTGTACAACAACAGCACATTGGTCAGCACAGGTGAGGCCGCAGCTCATCTCTGGGAAGAAGGCACACCTCTGCGTGCATGTTTTGCGCTTCTCAGCAGCATCTTGTCTTTTATCTAAGAATAGCATCCATACTGCTCAGCCTACTGTGATGGCTGCGGACTCCTGATTGTGTGTGTGTATGTGTGTCTGTGTGTGTGTGTGTGCGGGTTGCTTAGGTCTGTGGTTAATGCAG
This sequence comes from Pterophyllum scalare, assembly GCA_024447675.2. Lineage (NCBI taxonomy): Eukaryota > Metazoa > Chordata > Actinopteri > Cichliformes > Cichlidae > Pterophyllum > Pterophyllum scalare. The sequence goes on from JAMQGT020014160.1 coordinate 229,535, forward strand.
AAGCTCAAGAAATCAGGATCCTTGCTGCAACTCACCTTCAGAGATCACGCTGATCCACGGAAAACGTTCCTTTATCTCCTGAGTCAGAAACCAGGTATGGATTGAAAGCAGCCAAATCCGAAACAGAGGCGGTGTATTGACTGCCTCACTTTACAGACTGTTGCTTGAAAGGCAGGCTGTTCAAATATTCATGAAAATGTTGTCATCTTGTCTTTTTTGTCAAATTTCTGTACGTGTCAGCTCACTAACACTCAAACCCCTGCCAGCGAGCTGCAAGAGGCCTGTGAGAGGCCTCCCCACTGTGTGAGTGGAACAAAGCAGTCGTTTGTCACACAGGCTTGAAAAAGATAAGCCTGAAAATGCTTCCCCCCTCTCTACAGCTGTGGCAGGCTGACAAAATGATCCAAACCCTGTCATTGGAAACCCACCAGTGCAGTCTCTTAAAAGCACACTGAGAGGAGAGTTGAGAGGGGAAAAAAAAACCCCCACAGCTTTATCGTATCAAACCTGTCATTGTACTTTGTGATTGTACTTTGCATTTTACAACCAATTCAATCCTTTACCCTATCTTGCCCTCTTTCTCTCTACTTTGTGCTGTCTCCTTTATGTGTTTGTTTCATGTCCTTGTAGGGCTCCAGTTCTTCAAGAACATTGTGCTAGTGGCATCTCCACAGGACCGCTATGTTCCTTTCCACTCTGCCAGAATAGAGATGTGCAAAACTGCTCTCAAAGACAGGACCACAGGTGAGGAATGCATATGTCATCACTTTAGCAGATCCTCGGCAATTCTGATATTTGCCATATAGCATTTCAGTAGTTTCTGTCTGGACATCTGTGCACGCGGGGGGTGGGGGGGTTAGCTTTACAGGGGGATTAGGTTCTAGGGTGTTTTATGGCAACCAGCTTGGTCTCTAGGAAGTCACTGCACCTGAGCAAGAAGCAGCACCTGTAAAGCAACACGTCTCATCACTCGTGGCAAAAAAAAAGTCTGTAACAGTAAACACTCTGCATTTGCATTCATCAGAGATTAAAAAACAATGTAATGGAAGTATGCCGAAGTAAGTATGCAAATAAGCTTTTGAGCAAAATTGTTATTAATGTTATGAGGTGAAGGAAAGTGAGGGAAGTCCTTTTCAGAGCTTTCATTTAAAACTTTTGACGTCAAAAAGGTGATACTTCAGCCCCATGTTTAGTGCTAAGGTCGTTTGGATGGTAGCAGTAGTGTACTGCACTGCATTACATTTAAAAGTTTTCCGAATATTATGCCCGCTTCATCGACATGAAAGGTCAAAAAGTAGCTGATGAATCAGTAACGAATCTAACTGTGGCCCTAAGTTTTAACACTCTGAATACGGATAACACAACACGCACGTAGGAGGACTCGCCATAACTTTCCTCTTTTTTGCACTGAAGGGCCCGTGTACACCGAGATGATCAACAACCTCCTGCAGCCACTTGTGGAAGCGAAAGAGTGCCGGCTGATCCGCCAGAATGTGTTCCACGCTCTACCTAACACAGCCAACACACTGATCGGCCGCGCCGCCCACATTGCTGTCTTGGACTCTGAGCTATTCCTGGAGAAGTTCTTCTTAGTGGCAGGACTCAGCTACTTCAAGTAAAGGTGCTAGTACTGCTGGCTTACTGGACTGATCTGATGGTGGATGAAGGAGTCGAAATGAAGGGGATAAGGTCCTTTTACCCTGTAAAATACATGTAATGTATATAATTCCTGGTATCCAAGAGGCCACATTTGTATATCCCATTTGTTAGGATTATTAGCAGCTGTTATTAAAGGATCAGTATATTGTGACTGTTTAAATTGCTAACTCAGAAGTCTGAGTTTGATGTGTAGCCAGTCAAAGCAAAACATCTGACACTGATGACAGGATTGATTGTAGATGTTTTGTCGGCCTTATGAATAACCTCTCAGCCAGAACACTAACAGATACTAATTGTGGTTTAAAGCATTTACTTACTTTCCCTTTAGAGTTGGTTTAGAGCCTTCGCTATTACTGGTTGATTGAATTCTTCTTTAAGGGTTACACTAATGATAGTCTTACACTATCCTTAAAACAAGGCAATAGATGCTCTGCATTTATCTCCTTGACTGTACATGAAGTATTTTGTTGTACGAAACATAGATGTTCATTTATACAGAAATGACTATATTGTTTAAAATTATTTATTTTTTACCTGCTTCCGTTACCTACAGTGTAAGTAGTCTGTCTGCATTTAAGTCTCCGTGTGCTATTATCAAATCCATCGAATGAAAAGTAAAATGTACCATCTGTATGTTTATCTTGAAAAAACTTCTTGTCCATGACTAGCTAAGTGTTAGGCTACAGGAGACATTTGCACTGAAGTCTGCAGTAAAATACATTTGATAAGAAATGGTCCGACCTGCTGTGATGGCATTTTCTTTTAAAATGTGTTTTTGTGCTGACTCAGAAACAGATTCATTGACAGGATTCATCGTGTCACCTGTCGAGCTTTCCAGACTCACAAGGCCCTTATGCAATTTAGAATGATATCCCTCTAACCTGCAGTAATGTTTGCATTACTACAACATGATGTCAGAGCGAAGTAGAGAAAAGCATCATTGTTCTCAGATGTTTTAGCTTTAGCTAGCTAGCCAATGAAGCTAATCTCAGCCACTTGACTGAAAGCACCATGTTTGACCTGATTACAGGATATGTAAAACTATACTTTTATTTCATTCAGCCGTGATTGCTTAGCCTACAATTTATTTTTTTCAAGCAATCTTTAGAAATAACACTTCTTTGTGTTGGTCAGGTTAACATCCCCAAATGCACACAAAGGAAAAAGCAGAAGTTGTGAATAGTTTTTAATTGTGCTTTATTGAGGTTCTGCAGATACGTGACATTAACTTATCGGCCATTTTGGACATGTGGCAAGCATGGTGACAGGATTGAGTGAATAAGGCCTTGTTTGTGGTTGGCAAGTTGGTCCTGAGTGTGCAGTGTGTCTTGGTTTCTCGGTCAGTCCCCCCCCCTCACATTCGGTTTCAAAGCACCAAGATAGTGACAGTCAAAACTTTCAGCTTGCAGCTTCACAACTGTACTCTATCATCTGACTGGTGACATCGGAGCTCCTACGCCCATCTTAATCCATCTACAACTATTTCTCTATTACAACATATAACACAAACTATTGATCTAATTTGGTACTGACTTCTTCCTTGGATGTGAAAGTAGACTTTGGTTACAGTGATGATTATTATCAAGCTGTTTAGCTGGACATTCTGACAGTTGCAGCTTATGGTAGCACCCAACCCCCTTAATCCCATCACTGAACTTTTGTGCCTGCTTTTGGTTTGGTTTTGGAATTTGCCGCAAAGCAAAGCTCTGGCTTCCTCCACAGTCCAAGGACATGCATGTTAGGTTAACTGGTGAGTCCAAATTGGCCATGCATGTGATGTATAACTATACAGTACTTAAAGTGCATCAAATAAAAAACTGTATGAATGTATGGTTAACACTTTGAGTGGTAGAAAAGCACTACATAAATGCCACTCCAGTCCATTTACCTCACGTAACTGTGCAGAAATCCAAAGCCCGACAGGCTTCTTGCACCTAATTGTGTCGCTTTGATGGAGCAACAGCTAATCGAAGGTTTAGCACAAAATGTTTGTTGACATGCTAAATATATAACAATGTTGAAGTATTTTTATAGAATCACTGCTATAAAATTACAACTACTACTAGAGTTACTACTACTAGTACCACCTTAAGCCTCTAGTTATTTAGTTACAGGCAGTGAACGGGCTTGCTGATAAAATCAACAGCAGATTTTGATGTGCATATATGAGAAAAAGACTTGCCATCCATGACTGTATGATACAGCAGACTATTGTGGTCTAATGAGGATCTATTTTCTAATTAGCCATGTAAAGCTGTAGATTAAAATCCTCCTTTGAAGTGCATTGCTTTTTTGTCCCCACTGGTGTAAATCAGGGTGTCATTGTTTTTGTTTTCCTAGAAAACTGGATGATTCTGCGTAATACCGATGCATTGCCAAGGTTCTCCCTCACACACTGTCTAAGCAACACGATGCATGATGATAGCAGGGAACCACCATTCAAACAGTCTAATGTTCTCTTGAACATGTAAGATGCCATGTTTCTCGCGTCTCATCGGCTTTTCTCGCATCCTCGGCTGTCAAATGCAGAGTGTCGTTTTCTAGCATCATGGCGAGGACTGTTTCCTCACCACCATGCTGTCCATCAGAAGATGTTTACATATTCTGACATTAGAGAACTGATATCACAGAATCACAGATGTCTCGTATCCAGCGTCTGCTGCATATGTAGTTATGTACAGACAGAGAAATATATTTTAACCTTTGCACCAGTTTGAAGTGCACTTTACTGAAAACCTTGGCTCGACCTCCACTACCTGTACAAACTACAAACAGCTCTTTTCTCTTTTGTCAAAATGTGCGCTGCTTTTTTAGATCTGAAGGTCGTGTCCTAGTCTCATTGTAAAAACTAACCTCACCTGTCGGTCTTGACTATACAAGCATTGTTTTTTGTTCAAAGTGCGCTGTCTCAAAGAACAACCGGTGACACGGCAAAGTGCTTTTTTTCCCCATGTGGAAACAGTTGCTCTGTCACTCTGATTGACTCCTACCAAATGGGTTCCTTAAGGACGCAAAGATCATTCTCAAAAGCTGCGTAAGCGAGCTGTTGGAGCTGCCGCGCAACGTGCATCACAAACACACTGTATAAGGCTTAAGCTTTTTTGCTTTTCCTTTGTGTGTGTTTACCCCAAAGGAGTCAGCAGGAATCAATGGAGGGAAAAAGTGTTTGAGATGTCCTGAGATCGACCCCTTCAAGGGCAAACGCAGGTATGAAATTGTTTTATGAGATGGATGGCGTGAAAGGTTCCATTGGAAGGTGGATCAAAAAGAATTTTATTTACATCACCTTTAGATCTCTTTTATACCACACATGTTTTGGGTGTTAACTGTACATTTATGCTGTTGAATGAATTCCACAAACCAAAAGATACATGTAACTGCTGTCAGCCTTCAAAACAAGCTGATTTGAACCTTTTTATGTTTGACTGCCCTTTTCAGAGAGCCCTGTTTCTGTGTGACTTATGCAGGTGTGTGTGGAAAGTGTGTTATATGTCTTCGAAAGGTTATCCGTCTTCATTTTCCACCTGTTATTTGGGACCCTTAATTTTTAAAAAGAATCTCATTACGAAACTGTTTGACGCTCTTTTAAATTTAATTTGTTGAATGTACAACATGTAAAGAACAAAAACAAAAAACTTCATCTGTGCCAATACTGCACTAATACTTTTCTATGTTGCTGACTGTACTGTATGTATTCCTTTGTAGCTTGTGTTCCATGTCAAAATAGAAACATAATTATATGCGGTATATAGCATAGTATTATTATAACACATGAAAAAATAAATAACAAATGTTCTTTTGCATAATTGTTTTGTTTTGTGTGTTTGTTGAGCCCGGGGATCAGTGCCATTGTGATGTATCGTATATCAGCCCTCTAAGCTCTACACTATCATTGGTGATGATCCCAAAGTCTTGGCACTCAGGAGAGACTCATTCTTAATGACACACATAAAAATGTATTTTACATTTTTTTTCCTCCCAATTTTTTTGCTTGACTCTAAAACACAGGGTTAGGTTCAGGGCTCGGGGCTGTCGTGATCAGTTAACTGCTGCGACATTAAATGCAGATTAAACTTGATTAAAATCAGCATGATTTATGGCTGAAAACTACATGGTAAATACTAACTGTCACAGGGTAACCTGTGCCCTGTAGGACTAAATGCTTAATGGCCAATAACAGACTGCAGAGACTTCTATTAGTTATAACATCTTGCCGGCAAAATAGTTTTCTTTCAGTAGTAAATGTGAGGTCAAAGAGTACTTTGGTCCAGTCCTTCATTGCCTTACTTTAATTTCAGTTAGATTTAACAGTATACAGATTTTGGGTATTTATTTCTAAGCATTAAAACTGTTTATTTCCATGCTATAGAAAAATAACATATAATGGGCCCATATATTCAAAACCATTTGTAAGCACCAAGTCATGTCAATATTACCAAATGTTGGTTTAATGCTCTGTTCCATGTTGCCACCATCTTGGAGATCGGGACTGCCAAACAGGATGTGGAAGGTTCCAAATCTTTTTATAGTAAGGGGAGATTGGAGCTCACTAGGTGAGTAAGAATGTAGAGGGGGAATTTTCTTTTCTTTCCTTGTGAAACAGTCTTTAGTACACAGTGAACCAACTAGTGTTTTGATTATCTTGTGTCAGAGTTTTAAAGGAGGTAACTGAAATGTTTTGTTGCTCATAGGTACAAATTCACTAATTGGGAGACTTAATTAGTGAATTTTGTGTGGTTCATTCTGGGGCGGGGCTTAGGCTTTATAAGCCAGAGTTAACGCTCCTGAGGGAGAGAGGGTGGTATAGCAGGCCTAGTGTGTTGGCTAGAGCCCAGTAGCCATGGGCTTAGCCTTTTTGGGTTTCTTTGGTTTAGTTAATGTCTGAATTTATTTTGAACAGTTCTAAGTTTCTTTTTATAATTTTTGTATCTTTTATTTTTGGTCATATCACCATCCTGACCCTCCCTGTCAACACTTGTAAATAAATTGCACATCGGGTGAAGAGAATTCCAGCCTCCAAGTGTGTTTCCTCAACTGCAGCTGTGGCATTACTACACTAACATACAAAAATACGTGCTCGTGTTGGACGTTACCTTGAGAAGGAGCTAAATTGTTGCTATAAAGGGCCACAAGCCATTTAAACAATGATCAATTGGCACTGGCAAAGCAGCACTCCTCACACCACGACACCAGCACCAGTCTGAACACGAGGCGAGTTCGGTCTGTTCGCTCGTGCTGTCTTGGGCCAACAACTTCTGCCGCCTCAGCAGAATGCGTCCTGAGATGCTTGTCATCAGCACAGTTCTAAAGAGTGGTTATCTTAGTTACTGTAATCTCAGCTCCAACCATTCTGTCCATCCTTCTCAGAGTGAAATGACTCGTGAAAAGCTTAAAACGTGTTGACATGAAACGCAAAATGTCCTTAAAAGTGTTGGGTAATGATACAGAAACAATTGCTGGCCATTAATGCAAAGATGTAAAATTGCCGCAGCAGCAGCAGCCATCCTCTCATGGTGAAGACAGGAAACGATTGCCACATATTCAACTTATTTTGTTTATTTTTTAAACATTTTCTTAATGTTCATTATAATGCTTTTATTTGCTTTTAGGATAATTCTCCCAAATGTCCGAGAGTTAACGAGTCTTCCCAACCCCCACTCACACCTAGCCTCAGGTGACTGCAATAGGTCACATGATGGGGGTGGTGGCAGGTTTAACCCTTAACCCCAGGTGATAGTAATGGCTCATGTGAATGCTCACATGATCGATAGTGGGTCAATGACCCTCAAGACCATCTCCAAAGGGAACAACCCCCACTTGGGGTTAAATGCCTGGATCTCTCCACCATTTGGTTTTAGAGCTGAATAAGCCTCTTGAATGAGAGGTGAAACGTCTTCAGAAAACAAGCTTTCTCAAGACTGCCGTGACCTGAATGACGTCATTGATAATATGTCTAGTCCTTTCTCATTGCGGCCCTTGACACTGCATTAGAAAGCCCTGGTTTAAAGCATCACTCCATGCTGTGCTAGGCAATAATTACTTGTAGTTAGTGCATTTCTACACTAACTTGTAGTTAGTGTAGAAATGCATACCTGCTCGAACCTCGCCTGTAACCCCGTCACTGTCCCTGAGCAGTGCTTGTGCTGTGCACAGATATGTGGCTGTTTCCTGCCTCCCCGAGCCGCTCAGCCCACAGAGGCAGATTTGTCACGGCCTTTAACTTCTGTCTGTGTATATTCTATTAACGAGCCCTGTTGTGGGACTAGAATGACTTGCCATTTGTATTGTCCGACAGTGACACGCGCAGTAAACGAATCGTAGCGGCAATCCCCTACTGACGCCCCATTTCAACTACATCAATTTATGACTTCCAGGTTTGGGATACCCTGGAGCTATATATCCAGGCCCACAACAATCCATACTCAATTTGATTTCAGGGTGTTCTTTCTCATTCCCCCACCCATTTGTCATTGCGCGTTGAACTCATGATCCAACTGAGGCTAGGCTGAGTCCCTGTACTTGCCTTTCTCCCTTCTTATATCCCGCCCTGAAATCAATAGAGCTCATTTTTCCACCCCCAACCCTAAAGACATTACTCCGTCACCAGAACAGTGATGAGGGAGCTGCGCTCACACATAGTAATGCATTTAGTTTTCTTCAAGTTAACAGTAATTTGTTGGTCACATTCACTCATCATCAAATGCAGTGAAATTGCAGCAAATAAAAAGCAAGCTCCTTGTTTACAGCTCGACTCTCGCACCAACACGTCCCCTCAGAGACCCGTCTCATTCTGCATGTGTCGCTCCGCCCCAGCCATAAAGCGGAGGAGAAATGATTCTGTCATTAAATCCATCACTCAGAGTTGATTGAAGTGGTGTTCATTCCATTGTTTGCCTTGTGAAGGAGGGAAACCATTAGTCCCAGAGTGATACTTTGGGCAGCCGTCGTCAATAAGCAAGCCGCCAGTGGGAGTAATTATTACTGCATGAAACTGTCAGTGCTGGAAGGTAATGCGATCTCACATGGTCTCATTATCTCTAGTGACACTGATTAGCAGGATTTCACACCTAAATATTGGGGAGACAAAGCAGCACAAATGCAGCAGAACTGGACTTCCAGAGCTGCTTTGAATGACGTCTTGCTGTCTGTTGTTTGGAAGTGTACTTGTTCCTGAAAGGGAAAGTAAACCGCTACAGGTTTTTGTTGCAGTCCTATTTGTTTGGAAAATGATGTCTTTGAAAAAGCGATCCAACCGAGAACAATACCCCACCCGACATGCCTTCAAAAACAAGTGTAGTGCACCATTCTGTGCAGACAGCGAGTAGACTTTTTTTTCATTAAGACACTGCCCACTACCACAGACTGCCCATAACAAGAATTATATTTAAGAAAAAATGTAAATATGTTTACTTTTACAGATTCTTTCCTGTTTAATTTCACATTATTAGAATATAGGTGTGCAATAGTATTCATAAATCTGGTTTTCTTATCAGAGTTGCAGCACACTGTCAGCAAGAAAAGACTAAGCTGTACATAAATTAATAAAATAAATAAAATTATTTTTTAATGCCAGCACTGCAGTTTCAGCTTGACAGATGCACAAAGTAATGTGTCTTTTCTGTCTTTTTGTCAGCTCATCCTCACGGTGGCTGGTCCAACACTGGGAGCAAAGTTTGGAGCCAGGACATAATGACTGGATAGACATGCGACCATGAGGGCAGGATTTTGCTCACCTCACTACCGTTTCATAAAAATAAATAAATAAGCTAAGACATGTGTAACATTCATAGTGTCACTTACTGTATATGCGCTTGCACTCACACATGCTTTGCCCATAAATCTAGAGGATATCAACTGAAATACAAACCAGGAAAGCTTTTAATTATTAATCTATACACTAGGCTACTTTTACAGGCTACATAACAAATTCAAGGACACCTCCTAGCTCTACTGTAAAAACTCGCACATTACAATTTTTATTCTGCCATTGTGCATGCTTTAACAAAAATAGACTTCCAAAAATAATGATTTATGGGGCGTAATAACGATGAGTGTAACAAACAGTTCAGAAAGAAAGCTAACAGCCCAGACCAACTCTGCACCTGTCTAAAAATTACAGATCCTTGAATTTGCACTTGAGGCTGGCTCCAGAAGTAAGTCAGTCCCCACAGACCCCAGTGTCAAAATGTGGATATTTATGTAACTAACACACTTAACTTGTGTTAAAGCTCAAATTTATTAATAATTAAGTGCACAGCCACTTTCACTAACAGGTGTTTTTATTTATTTATTTATTTATTTTACACCTTGCAAGCCAGAAAGAATTAACTAATGACTTACCCGCAATATACTTCTCCAAATATAGCTACTCACTCTATATTTGCATGTTGTCAAATGCAGTAATGTGTCTTAGATTCACCCTGTGAATCCCCATGGCTTTTAACCCTCTGAGGTCTAAATTGTCATCTGCGAGGACCCCAACCCTTAATCCTAACTGTAACCAAAGGCAATCAGAATACATTATTTTGTTTCTATTAAATTGTTCTCTTCCACTCTCTTCCAAGCCTCAGCAGTCAGGAAACAAGGAAAATAATCATTCTAATTGCCACACATAAAAAATATTCACATTAAGCCTTTCTCCTAAATTAGGGCTGAGGTTAAGGTTAGAGTTTGGGTGCCACCTGTGATGGTCACTTATAGCAGAAGCAATATTCACTATGTGGACAATATAGCTGCTTAGCATGCTAATTAGGAGTGAAAGTCTTCATTGATCTGACACTGCCAAAGACCTGCAAATTATATGTACTGTGTTTATATATATATATATATATATATATATATATATATATATATATATATATATATATATATATATATATATATATATATATATATATATATATATATATATATATATGTGTGTGTGTGTAAAATCTGGCTTCCTATTATAAAACCGGAACTGAGATCAATCAAAGCATTTTAAATACTCAGTTTGATTTTCATGCATGATATTCTAGACACGTAGACTCTGTTAGTAAAACCAGGTTGGTCTAAAGGGTGGAAAAATGAAGCTAGCCTTTAAGTGCCAGGCTAGCTGCAGTTCCTGTAATGGCCACTTGAGGCTGGCTTCAAAAAGTCCCCATAGACTTTTTTAAATATTCAAATTCACAGCATTAAAACGCATGTTTACAGGTGGTTAACTGTGGAGTTATACTGTTAAAGAGCATGACTACTTTGATTGACAATTATGTGGACACACACCTGCCCGTAGGTTAGCCCGTGGGTATCTGCTAGGCTTCATCTCCTCTAATTCAAGTCACTGAAATGGACTCCTCAACTGCACTTATACTACTGCTGCTTTTTTTTATTTAATTAACAGAATCAGTCTGCATTGAAACCCCAGATTTTAAGAATGCAAATTGCTAAAAATAAAACAAAGAACCAAAAAAAAAGAAAAGTAAAGAAACAAAGAAGCTTGCTGGCATATGCTGAAAACTTGGATTCCACTTCAGTGTCACTTTTGGTTCTAAAAAAATCCAACATGGAGGAAAACAAAATTTTTTTAAATGAGCCTTTAAAATGCAGAGGCCCAAACCATCCTTTGTATACAGTCTATGCCTGATGTCACCACAGCAAGCTGCTTCGTATACAAATGTTACAAAAGGTTTCTGCTGTGATTTAACTACACTGCAGATATCTGTCTGAGGTATTAGTTGGAAACAGCTGCTATCGAGGGAGTACGTCATCCTTAACCAATCAACCAGTATGAACTAGTGGAATGCTAGCATTATATTTAAATCAATAAATACATTATTAAATAAATGTTATTTCTTGTATAGAAGCTGGAATAAATAATTAGCTGTTTAACTCCATTCACCCCCACCGACTGAGGACTACTTGAACAATATAACTGACAGGAAGTGAAAAAGCTCACCTGGGTTGGCCCTGGAATAATCTGCTGACATCACTAGGACTTTTAGCGCAGACATTTTACATGTTTGCTTACAGGCTTTTACATGGCCTTTAAATCAAATAAATGCTCAGCTCACTTACATTTTTTTGAACGCTTTACCAAACAGATCATCCTCATTGTAAAGATCACTCTGCTGACAGGTTTTGAGTAAGTATGCTGTGCACACTGCAGAGTTGTCAATCTCCTTAACATGTTACTTTAATCTGTCACTGATGACTACATGTTTACACCACAATTAGTGTCTAGGAAATCTTTCAAAGACTTAAAGCGTTTCTAATTGCTGGAGGGATTTATATAAATGCTTATCTTATACCAACCGTCATGACAGTCTCTGTCTCTCAGAGTGAAGTGTTTAAGTGTGTGGCATGTGTCAAAATAACATCCACGAGAGTGCCAGGTACTGTACCAAGTTTCAAGAGAACATTGCATTGCGGCATCTGTAATATTAACCTGGCTGATAAGAGTATAACACGTTTGGTCGTTTTCTGCCACAGTGGGTTTGTCCAGCAGGTGATGCTACTGCACCTGTAACTGCAGCCTGTTATTTAAAGGACCATCAATGAAACCATTTTGTCAGTAATATTGGGGGGGGGATCAACGCAATGCCCTTTAAATTATGATGGGCTGTCTTGTTCCATTATGTTTATGTAGCTCCTGCTTGCGCAGTCTTAAGCTTATGTAAACCTATAGGTCAGGTGCATCTCTAATGAGCAGAAAAGCGAGAGAGACATTGTGCTGTGCAGAGCCATGGGCAGCGATATTGATCCAGAGACATTTACTGTAGCATCTTTACACGCAATAAAGTGTCAAGATGCCTCCTCATATCCCAGCTAAGTGGTTAGAGAACAGGCAAAATTCTGATAATAAACCTGAGGGCGAAAAAAACACAAAACAAAATCTATTCATTTTCACCTCAGCGAGACCTGTTTTCCCCACCTTTCCTCAAGGTGACCAACCTCTGCTGTGGAATAATAGCAAGTCAGCTTCCAAAAGTGATTCAGACAATACCTACCAATTTTGTGTCATTGCTGGTGAACACACTTCACCAGTCACATCCATATCATTTCTCAGCTGGGCTGGGCTGTAACTATAGAGGTCAGTGAAACCTGAAACTAGATATATCTGTGGGGGATGACAGGCTGTCAAGACAGAGCTGGGGAGATGCAAAGTGGAAGAGAGAGGAAAAAGACATGGTTAAAGCGAGTGTTCAACATTTGGAGAAAAATACTTATTTTTCACATATTTTCACATTTTCAGTATGTTTCACACTATAAGGCATATCACCATCCACTATAGCAGGTACCACAAGAAAATGTAACATTAACAATTTTAATAAAACTTTGGTTTCTTTGCTGGGACAGAAAAATCTGCTTCCTGAATGAAGAAACATTAAGGGTTATGTTTTTGTATTATTCCAGTTTTTCCAGTGTTGCATTTTCTAGATGGTCCCTGCAAACTCATCCCATAGTACCTGTTTCTAGCCTTTGACAATGAGTTACAATCAGTTTCACCAAATTGTCCAGCTCGGATAATTTTGATGAAAATGACAGAAAGAGTATGAGAGACATGTATGAGTTATTGATCTGGAAACTCAAAGTGATTAATATCATTCCAGTTGTACCAAATGTCAGCAGTTCCTCATCACACAGACCGGTCGAGTCGCAGCCGAGTCTGGACTTGTTGTTTGAAGTCTCAGTCTTTAAGGCGCAGCGAGGACAGCTGAAATGGTCAAATGGCAACTGAGACAGCAGCTCATTCACTCAGCATCTAACTGCTATGTCTGCAAAGAGATCATCAGCACACACCCTTTGCACTGAGCTGTGTGTTGCCAGGTTATGCTGACAGATAAACAGAAACTGAATTTTGTGTGTGGACTGTGTGTGTAGGCTGCAATCCAAACCTACCTGGTCCTATGTGCAAAAGTAGTTCCCCAACTTTGTTAAACCATGAAGTATCTGTGATTGACCACATTTTTTTTGGAAAGTTGAGTTCAATTTCAGTAGCCACTCCAAACCCTGATTACTGCCAGACCTGTTGAATCAAGAAATCACTTAAATAAAACCAGTTTGCTAAAGTGAAGCAGGCAAAAAAAGATCTCGAAAAGCAACACATCATGCCACGAGCTAAAGAAACTCAAGAACAGGCGTCTGTCAGTCCGGAAGGGGTTACAAAGTAATTTCTACGGTGTTGAGATTCCAGTGAACCACGGTGAGAACCATTAACAACAAATGGAGAAAACTTGGAACAGTGGTGAACCTTCCCAGGAGTGGCCGGCTTACCAAAATGACTCCAAGAACGCATCGACTACTCGTCCAGGAGGCAGAAGAACCCAGAACAACATCTAAAGAACTGCAGGCCTCACTTGCCTCAGTTAAGATCAGAGTTCGTGATTCAACAACAAGAAAGAGACTATCCATCTATCTATCCATCTATCTATCTATCTATCTGGATACATTGATTTTTTTAAGCTAACTTTCTATGCTCGGTTTGAGACAAAATTCCCAAGCCTAATTTCTATCCTGCATATCATCAATACACAGATTTCTAAAAGACAAAAGACAACATGATGAGAATGTGACCTTCAGATTTACCCAGTTGACTCCCTGCATTATTAATAAAGTGCTGTTTCCTACATCGCACAGCTACTGTATCTCCTTTAAAGCCTTGGGGACAGAGAACAGGCGAGTCTTGAGGGAAATTTTAAATTTGTCTGCTCGGTGCATATGAAAATGTATAAAAGAAGCATATGATATTCATTTGGCCTTACAGAAGTAGCTGGAATGGAGAAGGATGCACATAAATTACAAGTTTTACTGATGGTGAGAAAGTGGAAATTAATTCTCTGAGAAGTAGTCAGGATGGCGAAGATTGAGTGTCTTCCCAAAAACTGCTGGATGGAAAAGATAAAGGCAGATTTGGCACAGGGGTTTAAAAATATGAAGTAATCTTCCTGTAATCCTAAGAGATCCCTACATGCAAAGAAATGGTAATCCTACGTAATGATAGATGATCCTTACAAAGGTCCACTCTATCATGCAAAAGAAAGCCTGTGAAAGAAAGGTGAAAGAGGATATACAGACATAAACCCACACAGGCTTTACATCTGGACTCTCGCGTAAAGTCATCAGGACTTTCGCCCTCCAACTAAATGTGCCGCATTGGCAAAACTGCAAACATGCTGAGTGAAAGATATTTGGTCTTGATATGTTCTGAATCCATTTCATTTTTAACGACAGATTAACCTTGATCCCGCGTATCTCGGGATTATCCACTCAGTGACAAGTGCATATGGTGTGCTTTTCCGAAATGCATCCAAATCCACCATCACAGCTGCATGTGTTCATTTAGTCCCCTCCCCGTCAAGATTGTCCTGATGTGGCGCACTGCTGGCAGTCTTAGGAATCAACAACATCTTCTTTAGATGTCAGGGGCCTTTGTGATCCTCGTCTGATCATCGCACAACTACAACTACAGAATCGGATGCTTTTCCAGCACAACATTTGTTCTCCGGTCCGACACATTCGTGTTTACGCGTGCTTCTTCTGCTGTCTCAACCTGCTTCTTCTCAGGCGGTGGGGGAAGCTGGGAAGGTGAAGCAGTTTTGGAAAGTTTAAACCCTGCAGGCCAGCCTCAGGCTGCAGACACTGGTGAAGAGTACAGACTCAAAGAGACGTTTTAAGCTAACTGAGGGCTATTTAATAATAGAAGCAAGCTGTATATAATGGACCCTATAGGGGAATTATTCATGCAAAGAAAACAGAGAGATGAGAGAAGTTCAAACTTCAAAGCACAAACAAACAAAACTCTGGGTTGTTTTCTCCGTATTTAAGATTTCATTAAAAAAAAAAAAGACAGAGGATTGAAAAGAGACAACAGATCTAATGTTGATGATTCTGACTTTTTTTTTCTGGATAGAGCTTTTGCTCACTGTTGTATAATAAGAGTTTGTTTTTCGCTGAGCTTTTCATTTGACACTGGCTGGGATTACAATAGAAACAATACCCGACACCTGAAATGACAAATCTGCAGCATCTTAGTCGGCGGGGGTGGGAGGGTGGAAGAGACTGAGGCAGTGAGGAGGAATATTTCAATAAGTCAGACTGTGTATTTCTAAAGGAAAACAGAATGCTGAAGCAAAGGGGATACGATGACATGCAAACCTCGGCCTCTTAACATCCAGGATTAGGGTTAGCTTTGTACGAGTAATTGTGTTGTTCTCATTATCTTGTTTTATCTTAAATAATTGTTGGAGTATATGTGAATTATCATTAACTAAAGTGTTGCATGAGTATCTATGAAACACTGAATGGGGTCATCAAGACTATAAAATACTTTGTAATTTCACACTGACAGTGTGTATGAAGAACTGATCCACATGAGCCGCGATGAGCACAATTACACTACAGAATTACAGCAGGTAGATAGTTTGTACTCTCCAGTCTCTTTTTCTGGTGGCTGCTTTTCCGTCTTCACTGTCACCAAACGCAGCTGAGGTCATGGCATGGTCCATTTTGCTGTTCCCGATGGCCGTTATGTCACTATGTTGCGCAAATTCAAAATGGAAAAGTCCTCAGAGTTATGCAGTTCTTGGGTCAGGTTCCCAGTGGGCGCTCACTGCCATAGAGTCCCTAGAACTCTTTGGTCCCAAACCGGCTAATAACACCAGATTTTTTTTTTTTTGATTCTCCATTAAATTTCCTGATGTAATTAAACACTATAGCATTGCACATCATACGAGCATCGTGGTATTCAGTGCAGAGCAAAGTTTTGCCTGTTTTTTTGCTTCCATAAATGCTTCTCTCCCACCTCGTTCACAGACACAGGGTCTTGATGGGCAGCGAGTAGGACGAGCGGAGTAAATTGAGATGGATGGAGAGACAGATGGAGGAGGATAAGGGTAAGAGCTGCCTGGGTTTCAGTTACTCTCCCTGGGTGGTTATATCTGCAGGATGCCATAACAAGACATGGTACACAAATCTGCTCATCTTTATTTATGCTTCACCCCCGTAATCTGTGAATATTTAGTCGTACACATGCAGGTAAATAATTAAGCATCAAAGTCTAATTCAAAGTTAATTACCAGATTAGTAGATGAAGGTCATCCTCAGAAGATTTCAATTGCCTTACAGTTTCATTAAGTGCAAGGAAAGGAGAGCAACTGGGATCCATCAATTCTAAACATGTAGCCTCCCCTGCTAATACAGTTAATTGGCAATTTGATTAAATTTCAGAATTGAATTGCGAAGTTGGCTATTCACCCTTTTAATTTTACAGAGATATAGTTTTCCCTCTCCGGACCATGAGGGAGAAGTCTATTAATAAAAAGTAATATGATTCTGAGCTAATTTTTAAAGCTGCTGAGCCGTTTAATCACCAGCAGATGCGGATTCTCGATAAAGATAGCGGAGACAAAAGATTTTTACCAGGGATTACTTCAAAATGTCAGCTCCGCTACGATGTCGGCCTGAAACCGAGCAGTTTGCAGTGTTGCCAGAAATCTTTGCAAGAAGAATCAAACAGAGATATTGGGTCAAACGCAGATGATTTTTAAACATGAAGCTTCAGCCAGCCTCAGTGGGGACATCCAGCAGGGATGCCAGCAAAGAGGGGAGGATAGACCACTTCATGAATTTAAAAGGAGGGGAAAATATGCTAACGCAAAGCTGTGTTGGCCCGTTAATCCCAGACTTCATTCTACTGGTTCGGAAGCCCGCACAGAGCACAGTGACCTGCTGAAATTGCTAGTGCATGTGTGCCCCCCCCCCCCCCCCCGTTCATGTATGTGCCTATATTACAGAATCTTGAATGGTATACGGACAACAGCCCGCTGCCACCACTCTCCGTTTCATTATCATTGGGTGATGCAGAGTCAGAAAACGGGGGAGCAAGAGGAGAAGAAATGCACCATGTGATGTGAATTAATGAGGAGCAGGTGATGAAAGGGTTACAGGGAAATCAGGAGCAGAGAAAGTCCAACAAAGAACAGTGAGGAGTCAGTTTTAATTGAAAGGAGGCCTCATATCATTTGGGTAGAAGTGGTGCCGGCGGCTTTGATGTTGGGTATCAAACTGTCAAGATTACATTTTAATGGCGACCAGGTAGGACAAAGAATGAATAACAGAAATAAAAGAGGACGGTTTGTTCGGCAGTGTCGACGTTATGCAAGATCTGCAACAGAGCAGAGATCAATGGTGATGCATTTTTCATTATCCAGCAGTTGGAAGATGTCAGAAACTACTGTGGAGCTGAAGCTGCAGAGCGCTAACATTAAAAGTAAAACTTTTTTTGTTGTTGTTTTTAAAGTCGGGCAATGTTCTCGGCAATGCTGGGCTTTTTTTTTTTTTTGATATCAAAGTTATTTGTAGTGTTGAATTAGATGGTTGTGGTGGCAGCTAAGAAAATACACTCTAAATATGGACACTAAGGTGGATCATATTTGTAGACTAAAAGTGGACAGATGGATATGTGGAATAATCATGTATTGAGTTAAGCTTTGGTCATTTCTCCTGCACAGGAGAAGTGCGAAAAGAATCAGGAATAACCTGAGAGATGATGCTTTGTTCTCTAATAGTACAAGCACTATACAGGTGATGATTTGTTGCTAGACAACAGAGTGGGAGATACTGTATGAATAAACCATCACATAATTACATCAATCACAATCTAAACTTAGATTCTTGTGGTCACTGTGATAAAGTTCTCCTGTGCATTAAAACCATTTCCCAGTGAGGGACCGTTCTACAAGTACCCCTCAAACAAACAACTGTGGAAATGTATGATTTTTAACTTTGGAATTATGAATGTGTGATACATGGAGCTAACATACAATCACATAAAAAAGAGAGTTGAGTCTTGTAAAATTTACCGGCAGCATGTTTACCCCAAGGTCGGACCATGAAATGCTCAGAGAAACTGTAAAACAAAAACAAAAACAAACTAAGAGTTACATGTGAGACTCTAAAGGCCTCAGTCAGCATGTTACATGTTCATTAGAACAAAAGGCTGAACATGTATGACTTTTTTGGAAGCATTTTCAGGGGAAAGCCTCTTCTCTCTTAAAAGAACATGGCAGCACAGCTTCAATTTGCAAAGTTGCTTCTGAACAAACCACAAGACTTTCAGAACAACGTCCTTCAGACCAAAAGTGAAGAAGTTTGGCTGTCACAGCGCCACGTTTGGAGAAAAACAAACACAGCGTATGAGCACAAACACCTTATCCCAGCTGTCAAGCACGGTGGTGGAGGGGTGATGATTTGGGCTTGCTTTGCAACCACAGCACCATGCAGTCATCAAGTCAACCATGAACTCCTCTGTATGCCAAATAGAGTCAAATATGAGGCCTCACATCTAAAGCTCGGCTGAAATTCAGTCATGCAACAGGACAATGATCCCAAACACAGCAGTAAATCTGTAACAGAATGGCTGAAAAAGAATCAAGGTGTTGCAGTGGCCCAGAGTCCAGATCGGTGCATAAATGAATGCCTGCAAACCTCACTGAACTGAACCAACGCTATCAAGAAAAGTGGGCCAAAATTCATCCACAAAGATGTGAGAGACTGATAAAGTCACACAGAAAAATGATTACTTCAAGTTGCTGCTGGCAAAGGTGGTTCTGTGAAAACTTTCATTTTCACATAACTGGTTTTATAAATGCATATATGCAACTGACCACACAACATAAAAGCATAACTGGAAGCATGAGACAGGTGAGCAACTTTGAATTCCCAGACTGGGCGTTACCTATAAGTCTGTTATCCAGATACATCCACAACATCTACAGCAAAATCTGATATTGTTCTGTTAGTGCTTTCAGTCAGTTTGAAAGCAAACAATGATCTTTTCCAAAACCCTACTGAGTGGTTTTGATGCCTAAAACGAACCAATTTGTTAGCGAAACCTAACCTTTATTTACTCAAAGTCCTGCGCTTGACGTGTTCATCCATGAGAACCTGCTCCTTGTTTCTTTGTGTACTTGAACTTGGGTATTTATCGTGTTTCCCCACAGAGCTGTGATATAACAACAAGGTGACTGGTCACTTTGAAATACAATTTTAGATTGCAAATATGATATTTTATAGATTGTGCTATCTAGTCATTCACTTCTCTTCCACTTGTGATGTGTGAATAAGCATAAATGTTGCTCTCCCGTGAATCCTGCTGAAGACTTTTAACAAACAGAAACTCAGCGGTCACTTGCCAAGAGGTTCAGTCATTGTTGTGTCATCTGTTTCATTTATTGCCTCTCTTTCATTAAACATGACTAACAAGAGCTAAGAATTATAGCCTTATGAAAGAATCATGAAAGCTTGCCCACTATAATAGTTCACCAGCTTCCTTCAGAGTAGTCACACTTCTGGCACCACCTATTTCGCACTGAATAAATTTGGCATGACTACACTGAGACCTCTGAATAAATTGAAGCCTATGTTCAGTGTTGCTGGATTCTGTCAATGCTAATGTTAAATGTGAGGAAAAATCTCTGCAGCTTATGACTTTATGATGGGAGCATTTTAACACTAACTATGCTGTTTCTGAACTTACGACTTATTGTAGACTGATAAATTCTCTGGATACTGAATCAGACCTGTGAGGGCTGAGTACCAAACTATGCAAGAATCAGCCCTAAGCTCCACTCTCAGCAGTTCAGAGCATCAGATCATTGACTATACACACACACACACACACACACACACACACACACACACACACACACACACACACACACACAAAGGTTCTACTGGGGCACTTTCTGACACATTGCACGGCTTTTTGATGGTAAGTGTACGAGTTATACTATTATTCATGCACTTGGAATTGGAACAGCATTTCTTACAGTGCTTTAATAGTCTTACTAAGGTTTTATCCACCTTACATCTGCACTTGTGGGCAGCAAACACAGGGAGGACAAAGGTGGTCTGTATCAAGCCTTTCTTCCTGTGAGGCAACAATGCAAGACAGACGTGGTATGTGTTAAATACTTTCAATTAACTTTGTTTTTTGTTTTTTTGTTTTTTTGTTTTTTAAATTTGGCTAGCTCAGGCTCTTTACTGGTATTCATCCTCAACCTCTGAGGTTTAGGTGATCATCAGTGATGAACGTAACCCTAGCTGAAAATGCTAATTTTGTTCTTTTTAAAAGTTGTTCTCCAATGTCTTGGCCACCAGCAGACATAGATGTATACATAAATACATAAATTTAACTGACATGCAACAAAATATTTATAGTGATTTTGTCAAAAAAGTGCTTTTAAAAAAATCTTGATAATAATATCCAGGGTTGGGGTTCATAGCTAAAATCTAGAAAAATGGTGCAAATGAGTATTCTTAAATGCTTGGAAAAATATATGTGCCTTATTGCCCCTCAAATAGGTACTCAAGGTTACCTTGATGTCTGGTAATCAGCCCCAGGGGATACATTTGTGTAGATTGCACATCTAGGGCCAGAAATGGACTTTAAGTGTACCTCTGTTTCTGAGAGTGTACAGACAGCTACACAGTTGGCAGTTTTGTGCGGCAGCATTTAAAATTCAGTTTTACTGAACCAGCAATATGATCTGCTGCAATGATCAGAATAATTCTGGCATGAGCGCACCACCTCACTCCCACGGTGAAATAGTGGTCACTGATCTGGAATCTGACTTGTCTTTCTTCCTTGTCTTTCTTTGTCTTTTTTCTGTGCACATGCACACCAACTGTCAGAGAGAAGAGAGATTCAGGTAAGCGCCAAAATTTACACATTTCACTATTCAAACAGCACCTGTTCCGTAATGATAGATCAACACTGCACGGGGAATGAGAGCGCATATTTAATTGGATGTTTACATGAGGAATAAGTTCAACCATATGGATTAGATTATTGGACCATATGCACTTCAGCACTTTATCTGGGCTTCTTGGTTGCTGAAGTAATTCCAAAAGAACTCATAAAAATGTGCAGAGAAGAAATAAAAGCTGCTCCAAATCCCATAAAGACCATCACATATCTCATTCAAAAACAATGGTGAAAACAGGGACATAAAACACATATTGTTAAAAAGCCTGCCAAATAGTTGCCTGAAGACCTTTAACAAACAAAAACTCGAGTTATAGCACATTTATACTTTTAGTGAACTCTGCTCAGAGGCTATTTATTACTATGTGGGTGGATGATGTATAGGGTTTCAGCCATTGCTGGACTCACCTGCAAAAGTTTCCCGGGGAAAAAAAATAATTTTAGCTAAAACACACTTAAACACACATTTGCTATGTGTTGTATGCAGTTTTGCAACACTTTGTGATTGTAAAACTAACTTTAGTTCATGGGAACGATGCTATCCGATTTAATCTCAAATGCATAATACCTTTCATCCATAAAATAATACCAAAGTGTTTCCTTTCTTTAGATTTAATGAGGTATAATTACATTCTGAAGATGTTCACTAGCCTAGATTTTAAAAATGTGAAACCAGAAGCCCTTACACCACTAATATGAAAAACTGCCAGACAACAGAAGGCATTACTTCTTGTTACATTATTCTTTTCATTTAACGAATGGTTAGTTAATTTATAAAACACACAATGAACACCCTGAGATGCCTTAATTTCAACAATATATCACAGTTTTTCCACACATATTAAGTCTACTGTCAATTGCATGTTTATTACAGTTTATAGATCAAAGTGGATAGGTCCAAAACCTTCACATGTAGGGTTTGCTAATGAAACAGGAGTAGCATTGTCACAGTTTTCTGATTCAAAGTTGTCTAGATCTAGAAATACTAAAATTGTATACTTTGCAAAGCCCCCCACTGGACCAAATTAGACACTTTGAGTCAAATCGTCCACCTGGCCCTTACTCAGAGTTTCTATGTGATTTCTGATCTGATTTAGATCTTGGTTCAAATCAAATATTTACAGTGGGTGAATTTAACATTCATGTAAATGCTGGACATGACAGCCTCAACACTGCATTTAATCCATTATTAGACTCAATTGGGTTCTCTCAAAATGTAAATGAGTCCACCCACCACTTTGTTCACACTTTGGATCTTATTGTGACATATGGCAAAGAAATTGAATATTTAACTGTTTTCCCAAAAACCCTTTTTTGTCTGATCATTTCTTAACCCTTTATGACCTATAATAGAACAAGTCTGCCAGACCATAACTGTACATTTATACATGCTACAGTACCATTTTGTGGAATATTTCAACTTACTATGCATCAATAGAGTCTTCAGATCCCTAATTTTAATATGTGTGAAAGAATTCCATAGTAACTAGAGAAAGAAGCTATAGAGTGCACTAACCCACAAAGAAATTGAAAATCATTTCTGTATTTACATATTTTGCTACATACAGAAATGCCATTGCTGTAAATGCTAATGGCAACAATAAAGTGCATGGAGTATGTTTTGTTGTTTGCGCTTTTTATGCAATTTCTGCGAACCTTTTAGAGGAAGGATACAGTGCTCTGGGACATGCTGAATGCATGATATCTAAGTGTAAATCCTCTGGTTTAATATCCAGAAAGAATTATTGCTCTCTTGCATGTGGTTGCAATTCAACCGGCATTTAAAGACAGTTACACAATTGGCTACTAGCATTTAAATTTACAAGAATCGATTACACAGAAGTGTGGAATACAGTAGAAGTCTTTCTGAAAGTGCTGTAACTAAGTTTAAGGATATAATTCCTTTACTTTTATCTTCTTCAATACCATGCGCCACCACAGTGCAGAGCAGCAACTCTACTCCCACAGAGGTTTATTAGCTTGTTAATAGTCTTACATCCTCACTGTGATACTGTGACTCTTCTGAAAAAGAAAGTCTCAAATCAGAAGTGTTTGATTCCTGGTACAATACACAAACGTGCAACTTAAAGCAGTTTTTCTGGTTTTTAAGTGAGCAGCAGCATTCTTGACTTTAGGAACCACTGGTTTACTTGAAGAGTTTCAGTCAGGATTCAGAATTCTTCACAGTATAGAAACAGCATTAGTGAAAATTACAGATGATCTTCCTACAGCCTCTGACAGCTGACTCATCTGTGTTTATCCTGCTAGACCTCAGTGCAGCATCTGATACTGTTGACCACTAACATTTTATTACATAGATTAGAGCATGCCATAGTTAAAGGTACTGTGCTGCAGTGGTTTGAATCATATCTATCTAATAGACTGCAGTCTGCTCATGTAAATGGGGAGTCTTTTTCACACACTAAGATTATTTGTGGAGTTCCACAGGGTTCAGTGCTAGGGCAAGTTCTATTTACATTATACATGCTTCCCTTAAGCAGAATGCATTTCATTGTTATGCAGATTAAACTCAGCTTTCTCTATCCATGAAGTCAAATGACACACATCAATTAGTTAAACTGCTGGAATGTCCTAAAGACATAAAGACCTAGATGACCTCTAATTTCCTGCTTCTAAATTCAGATAAAAAGGAAGTTAGTGTACTCGGCCCTACAATTCTTAGAAACATGGTGTCTAGCCAAATACTTAATCTGGATGGCATTACCTTGTCCTCCAGTAAAACTGTGAGAAATCTTGGAGTCATTTTTGACCAGGATATGTCCTTCAATGCACATTTTAAACAAATATGTAAGACTGTTCTGTGCAATATCTCTAAAAT